>JAOQMS010042425.1:0-13792 GCA_027563885.1 Erythroxylum longipes
AATCAAAAATAATTATCTAACAATACCAGAATTCATTCAAATCATGTTTACTAAAAAAATCAAAAATTCAAGGCCCAGCACGCTAGGCACCCTCAGTGGGCAAAACAGCCCGTTGGCACAGTCACTAGGCACCTTGGGTGGGCAAAACAATCTTTTGGCATGGTCTTTGGGCGCCCTCAATGGGAAAAACAACCTTTTGGCATGGTCACTAGGCAACTTCGTTGGACAATACAACCTGTTTTCATGGTGGCTAGGGACTTTTGGTGAGAAAAACAACCCGTTGGACACCTTTGGTTGGCAAAGCAGCCCGTTGGCACAGTCGTTAGGCACCTTCGGTGGAAAAATAGCCCATTGTCACACCTTCAGTGCGAAAACAGTATGTTGGCACGGTCGCTAGGCACCCTCGGTGGGTAAAAAATTCTATTGGTGTTGTTTGTTGGCACCTTTGGTGGGCAAAACAGCCTGTTAGCAAGGCGGTTCGGCCCCTTTGATGAAAAATAGCTCATTGGGCACCTTCGGTGGGCAAAATAGCCTGTTGGCACGGCTGCTAGGAAACTTCAGTGGGAAAAATGACCCGTTGGGCAACTTTGGTGAGTAAAACAACCCGTTTGCACGATCACAAGGAACCTTCGATGGAAAAACAACCTGTGGGCACGGTCACTAGGCATCTTTGGTGGGTAAAACAGTCCATTGACATGGTTGCTAGGCACCAGTGATGGGCAAAACAACCCTTTGACATGGCTGCTAGCCACCTTCGGTGGCTAAAACAACCTGTTGGCATAGCCGCTAGGCCTCTTTGGTGAAAAATAGCTCATTAGGCACCTTCGGTGGGAAAGACAGCTCACTGGCATGGTCTCTAGGCATCTTCGGTGGGAAAAAAAGCCTGTTGACACACCTTCGGTTGGTAAAATAGCCCGTTGGCACAGTCGCTAGGCACCATCGGTGGACAAAACAACCTATTGGCATGGTCCCTAGCCACCTTTGGTGGGATAAACAGCCCATTGGGTGCCTTCAGTGGGCAAAACAGCCTGTTGCCACAGGCGCTAGGCAACTTTGGTGGGAAAAACAACCAGTTTGGCACCTTCGGTAGGCAAAAAAACCTGTTGGCATAGTCACTAGACACCCTCGGTGGGCAAAACAACCCATTGGCATAGTCGCTAGGCACCCTCAGTGGGCAAAATAGCCCATTGGCACAGTCGCTAAACACCTTCGGTGGTCAAAACAACCCATTCAAATGGACGCTAGGCACCTTCGATGGGCAAAATAGTCCATTGGCCCTGTCGCTAGGCAGCTTCGGTGGGAAAAATAGCTCGTTGGCACCATCGCTAGGCACCTTCGGTGGGTAAAATAGCTCATTCAGACATTCACTAGGCACCTTCGATGGGCAAAACAACCCGTTGGCACGTTCTCTAGGCACCTTTGGTGGGAAAAATAGCGAGTTGGGCACCTTTGGTGGATAAACAGCCCATTGGCCCAGTTGCTAGGCACCTTCGGTGGTAAAAACTACCCATTGGCACACCTTCATTGAGCAAAATAGTCCGTTGTCCCGATAGTTAAGCACATTCGGTGGAAAAAATTGCACGTTGGTGCACCTTTGGTGGGCAAAATAGCCCGTTGGGATGGTCGCTAGGCGCCTTTGATGGGAAAAATGACCCATTGTGCATAACTTCGGCAGGCAAAACAACCCATTGGTATAGTTGCTGGGTACCTTTGTTGGGAAAAAAAGCTTGATGGCACGATTGCTAGGAACATTCATGGAAAAAATAGCCCGTTGGTGCACCTTCGGTGGGAAAAATAGTCGATTGGCACACCTTCAATTGGTAAAACAGCCCATTGTTATGATCGCTAGGAACCTTCATTGGGAAGAACAACCAGTTGGGCACCTTCGGTGGGTAAAATAGCTCGTTGGCACGGTCACTAGGCACCATCGTTGGCCAAATCAACCTGTTGGCAAAGTGGCTAGGTAACTCTGGTGCGAAAAAACAGCCCATTGGGCACATTCGATGGGCCAAACACCCTATCAAGACGGTCGCTAGGCACTTTTGGTGGGTAAAATAGCTTGTTGGCACAGTCGCTAGGCACCATCGGTGTGTAAAATAACCCATTGGGCACATTCTGTGGGTAAAACAGCCGGTTGACACGGTCACTAGGCACCCTCGGTGGGCAAAACAACTCGTTGGCTCGGTAGCTATGCACCTTGGATGGGCAAAACAGCCTGTTGGTACGGTCTCTAGGCACCTTCAGTTGGCAAAACAGCCTGTTGGCCCTTTAAGTAGGCACCTTTGTTGGCACGATCGCTAAGTACCCTTAATGGGCAAAATGGCCCGTTGGCATGGTGTTAGGCAACTTTGGTGGGAAAAATGACCCATTGGGAACCATATGTGAGTAAAACAACCCATTGGCACCATTGCTGGGAACCTTTGGTGAAAAAACAACCCGTTGGCATGGTTGCTAGGCACCTTCAGTGGGCAAAATACCCTGTTGGCACTGTTTCTAGCCACCATCAGTGGGAAAAACAGCCCGTTGGGCACCTTCTGTTGGTAAAACAATCCATTGGCATGATCGCTAAGCACCATCATTGGGCAAAATAACCGTCGGTAGGCACCTTTGGTAGGACCAGTTGGCATGATCGCTAGGTGCCATCAGTGGGCAAAGCAACCCTTCTGGCACCTTGGGTAGGCAAAACAGCTTGTTGGCACGGTCGCTAGGCACTCTCAGTGGGCAAAACAGCCAGTTGGCACCACCGCTAGGCACCTTCGGTGGGAAAAATAGCCCATTGACTCACCTTCATTGGGCAAAACAGTCCGTTGTCATAATTGTTAGGCACGTTTAGTGGAAGAAATAGCGAGTTGGTATGGTTGGCACAGTCGCTAGGCACCTTAGGTGGGAAAAACAGCCTGTTGGCACACCTTCAGTTGGCAAAATAGTCTGTTCGCACAGTCACTAGGCGTAATCGGTGGAAAAAATGCCCATTGGCGCAACTTCGGTGGCAAAATAGCCTGTTGGCACACCTTCGGTTGGCAAAACAACCCGCTGGTATGGTTACTAGGCACCTTTGATGGGAAAAAAGCCCGATGGCACGATCAATAGGCACATTCATGGAGAAAATGCCCCATTGACCTACCTTCAGTGGGCAAAACAACCCGTTGGCACATTTTTGGTTGGCAAAATATCCCGTTGGTACGGTTGCTAGACACCTTCTATGGGAAAAAGAGCTTGTTGGACACCGTTGGTGGGTAAAATAGCCCATTGGATAGGTCGTTAGGCACCTTCGGTGGGCAAAACAGATGATTGGCATGGCCGCTAGGCCCCTTATATGGGAAAACAACCTACTGGCATGGTCGCTAGGCACCTTCGGTGGGTAAAATTGCTCATTGGCACGGTTGCTAGGTATATTCGGTGGGAAAAATAGCCTGTTGGCACAGTCGTTAGGCTTCTTTGGTGGGCAAAACAACCCATTGAAACGGTCACTATACACTATAGGTGGGTAAAACAGTCCGTTGGCACAGTTACTCGGCACCATCGGTGGGTAAAACAACCCATTAGCACAATCGCTAAGCACCTTCGGTAGGAAAAATAGCCCGTTGGCACACCTTCGATGGGCTAAACAACCTGTTGATATGGTCGCTAAGCACCTTCGATGGGAAAAACAGCCTATTAGGCACCTTCAGTGGGCAAAATAACCCGTTGACACAGTGACTAGGCACTTTTGGTGGGAAAAATAGCCCGTTCGGCACCATTGGTGGGCAAAACAGCCTTTTGGCACAGTAATTAGGCACCTTTGGTGGGAAAACAGCTAGTGGCCACCTTCGGTGGGTAAAACAACCCGTTGACACGTTCGCAAGGTACCCTCAGTGGGAAAAAAAGTCCGTTGGCTTAGCTTCGGTGGGAAAACAGTTCATTGGCACATTCGCTAGGAACCCTGAGTTGGTAAAAAAAAACCCGTGGCATGGCCGCTAGGCACCTTTGGTGGGCAAAACAGCCTGTTGGCACAGTCACTAGGCACCTTTGGTGGGCAAAACTACCCATTGGCAAGGTCGTTAGGCACCTTCTGTGGAAAAAACAACCTATTGGCACGTCCGCTAGGCCCCTTATGTAGGAGAAACAACTCATTGAGCACTTTCGGTGGGCAAAACAACCCACAGACATGGTCAATAGGCACCATCTGTGGGCAAAACAACTTATTGGCATGGACACTGGGTCGCTTCGGTCTACAAAACAGCCTATTGGGCACCTTCGGTAGGTAAAATAGCCCGTTGGCACGGTCGTTGTGCACCTTCGGGAAAAAAAGCCCGTTGGGCACCTACGGTGGGTAAAACAACTTATTGCCACGGTCATTAGGCATTCTCGGTGGGTAAAACAGCTTGCTGGCTTGGTAGCTATGCTCCTTGGGTAGGCAAAACATCCTGTTGACACGGTCACTAGGCACCTTCGGTAGAGCTTATTGGCCCTTTCACTAGGCACCTTTGGTGGGAAAAACAGCCAGTTGGCTCAACTTCAGTGGGTAAAATAGCCCGTTGAGCACAGTTGCCTGACACCTTTGGTGGGAAAAACAGCCAGTTGGCAGACCTTCAGTGGGTAAAACAATTCAATGGCACAGTCACTAGGCATAATCGATTTAAAAAATGGCCCATCGGCACAACTTCGGTGGGCAAAACAGCCCATTGGCACACCTCCAATGGGCAAAATAGCCCATTGGCATAGTTGCTAGGCACCTTTGGTGGGCAAAACAGCCCGTTGACAAGGTCGCTAGGCACCGTTGGTGGGCAAAACAACCTATTGGCACTGCCGCTAAGCCGCTTCGGTGGAAAAACAACTCATTGGACACCTTCAATGGGCAAAACAATCCATTTACATTGTAGCTAGGCACCTTCGGTGGGATAAATGGCCCATCAGGCAACTTTGGTGAGTAAAACAACCTTTGACACGATCGCTTGGAACCTTCAGTGGAAAAACAACTATTGGCACAGTCGCTAGGCATCTTTGGTGTGGAAAATAGCCCATTGGCACCATTTCTAGCCACCCTCGGTGGGAAAAAAAGCCCGTTGGGCAACTTCGATAGGCAAAACAGCCTATTGGTATGGTTGCTAGGCAACATCAGTAGGAAAAACAACCTATTAACACACCTTCGGTGGGAACAACAGTCTGTTGGCACAATCGTTATGCACATTTGGTGGAAAAAATGACCCGTTGGCCCGCCTTCGGTGGGTAAAACAGACCATTGTTACGGTCCCTAGGCATCTTTGGTGGTAAAAACAGCCCGTTGCCATAGTTGCTAGGCACCATCGGTGGGCAAAACACCTGTTGGGCACCTTTGGTAGGTAAAAGAGCTCGTTGGTAGGTTCATTAGGCACCTTTGGTGGGCAAAATAGTCTGTTGGGCACCTTTGTTGTGCAAAACAACCTGTTGGCATGGTCACTAGGCACCTTCGTTTGGAAAAATAGCCCATTGGGCACCTTAGGTGGGCAAAATAGCATGTTGGAATGGTCGCTAGGCACCTTTGGCAGAAAAAACAACCGATTGGCACACCTTCGGTGGGAAAAATAGTCCGTTAGCATGGTCGTTAAGCACCATCAGTGGTAGAAAAACCCGTTAGGCACCTTTAGTGGGTAAAATAGCCCGTTGGAACAATCTCCAGGGACCTTCAGTGGCCAAAATAGCCCATTGGCATGGTCCTTAGGCACCCTCGGTGGGCAAAACAGTGAGTTGGCATAGTCGCTAGCCACCCTCGGTGGGCAAAATAGTTCACGCGCACGGTTGCTAGGCACTATGGGTGGGTAAAATAGCATGTTGGCACAATCACTAGGCACCTCTGATGGGTAAAACAGCCCGTTGGCATAGTACCCTCGATAGGCAAAACAAAATGTTGGTATGGTCGCTAGGCACCTTCGGTGGGCAAAATAGCCAATTGGCATAGTGGCTAGGTGCCTTCGGTAGGAAAAATAGCCCATTGGGCACCTTCGGTGGGTAAACTAACCCATTGGCATGGTGGCTTGTTGCCTTCGGTGGGAAAAACAGCCTATTGGGCACCTTAGGTGGGCAAAACAACCCCTTAGCACGGTCACTAGGGACCTTCGATGGGAAAAATAGCCCGTTGGTAGACTTTTGATTTACAAAATAGTCCGTTGGCACAATCGCTAGGCACCATTAAAACAACCGGTTGGAAAGGTTGCTAGTTACCTTCGGTGGGCAAAAAAACTCGTTAGGCGCCTTTGGTGGGTAAAACAGCCCTTTGGCACGGTCACTAGGCACCTTCGATGGTCAAAAGAAATCTTTGGCACGGTCGCTAGGCACCATCATTGGGCAAAATAGCTAGTTGGTATAGTCGCTAGCCACCCTCAGTGGGCAAAATAGCTCGTTCGTACGGTCGCTAGAAACCTTGGGTGGGTAAAACAACCCATTGGCACAGCCTGTAGGCACCCTCGATGGGAAAACAAGCCGTTGGCATGGTCGCTAGGCACCTTCGATGGGTAAAATTGCCAGTTGACACTATGGCTAGGTGACTTCGGAGGGAAAAACAGCCCATTGGACACCTTCAGAGGGTAAAACAACCCGTTGGCATGGTGGCTAGGTGCCTTTGGTGGGAAAACAATTGATTGGGCACCTTTGGTGGACAAAACAACCCGTTGGCATAGTCGTTAGGTACCTTTGGTGGGAAAATAGCCCATTGGCACACCTTCGATGGGCAAACCAGTTCGTTGGCATGGTCGCTAGGCACCATCAATGGGAAAAACAACCCGTTGGCATGGTTGCCAGTTACCTTCGGTGGGCAAAACAAACCATTAGGCACCATTGGTGGGCAAAACAGCCCGTTGGGCACCTTCGGTGGGTAAAACAACCAGTTGGCACAGTCGCTAGGCACCTTTGGAGAGAAAAACAACTAGTTGGGCACCTTCAGTAGGTGAAGTAGCCCGTTTGCACGGTCGCTTGACACCTTCGTTGGGAAAAGCACCCCGTTCACACACCTTTGGTGGGCAAGACAGTCCGTTTCCACAGTCGTTAGGCACATTCGGTGGAAAAAATAGCGCATTGGCGCGAATTTAGTGGGCAAAATAGCCTGTTGACATGATCTCCAGGCACCTTCAATGGGAAAAATAGCTTGTTGGCACACCTTTGGTAGGCAAAATAGCACATTGGTATGGTTGCTACGCACCATCAGTGGGCAAAACAACCCGTTAGGCATCTTCGATAGGTAAAACAGCCCGTTGGAATAGTCGCTAGGCACCCTTGGTGGGTAAACTAGCCCGTTGGCATAATTTCTACTCACTTACGATGGGCAAAACAGCTCGTTTGCACGGTCACTAGGCACCTTTAGTAGGTAAAACTACTAGTTGACACAGTTGCTAAGCACCCTCAGTGGGCAAACCAGCCCGTTGGCAACTTCGGTTGGCAAAACAGCCAATTGGCACGATCGTTAGGCACCTTCGGTAGGAAAAACAGCCCGTTGGCACTCGTTTAGTGTGAAAATAGTACATTAGCATGGTCGTTAGGCAATATTGGTAGGTAAAAAAACCTGTTGGCATGGTCTCTAGGCACCCTTGGTTGGAAAAACGGCCCATTGGACAACTTTGGTGAATAAATCAACCCGTTGGCACTGTCATTAGGAACCTTTGGCGGAAAAATAGCTCGTTGGTACCAGCGCTAGGCACCTTCGGTAGGCAAAACAACCAGTTGCCAAATTGGCACTATTTCTAGCCACCCTCAGTGGGAAAAACAGCCCATTGGCACACTCACTAAGCACTTTTTGTGGGAAAAATAGCCTATTGGGCACCTACAGTGGGTAAAACAATCTATTGGCAAGATCGCTAGGCACCTTTAGTGGGAAAAACAGCCAGTTGGGCAACTTCAGCAGGCAAAACAACCCTTTAAAATAGTAGTTAGGCACCCTCGGTTGGCAAAACAACCCATTGACATGGTCGCTGGGAACATTAAGTGGGAAAACAACTTGTTGCGCACCTTTTGTGCGTGAAATAGCCCATTGGCACACCTTTGGTGGGCAAAATGGTCCATTGCCACAGTTGCTGGGCACATTCGGTGGAAAAATGACATATTGGTGCTCCCTCGGTGGGTAAAACAACCTATTGACACAGTCGCTGGGCACCTTCGGTGGGAAAAATAGCCCGTTGGCACAACTTCGATGGTTAAAACAGTTCACTCACACGGACACTAGGCACATTAGGTGAAAAGAAGGCCCGTTGGCTTTGGTGGGAAAAACAACTTATTGGCACACCTTCGGCAGGCAAAACAGCCTATTGGTACGATTGCTAGGCACCATCGGTAGGCAAAACAACCCATTGGGCACCTTTGGTAGGTAAAACAACCTATTGGCACGGTCACTAGTCACCTTTAGTAGGCAAAAGAGCCCATTGGCACAGTCGCTAGGCCCCTCAGTGGGCAAAACTACCAGTTGACATGGTCACTAGGCACACTCGGTAGGCAAAACAGTCCGTTGGTACAGTTGCTAGGCACCTTCGGTGGTCAAAAGGTCTATCGCATGGTCGCTGGGCACCTTTAGTGGGCAAAATAGCCTATTGGCACGTTCGCTAGGCACCTTTGGTGAGAAAAACAACCAATTGGCAACCTTCGGTGGGCAAAATAGCCCGTTGGCATAGTCGCTAGGCACCCTCGATGGGAAAACAACACTTTGGCATCTTCACTAGGCAACTTCGAAGGACAAAACAGCCCATTGGCACAGTGGCTAGGCACCTTCGGTGGGAAAAATAGCCAATTGGGCACTTTTAGTTAGCAAAACAGCCTGTTGGCACGGTTTCTAGGCACCTCAGTGGAAAAAACAACCCTTTGGCACACCTTCAGTGCGAAAACAATTCGTTGGCATGGTCGCGACGCATCATTAGTGGGCAAAAAAACTCATTGTCATGGTCGCTATTCACCTTCTGTGGGCAAAACAACCCGTTAGCACGGCCGCTACGCCCCTTCGGTGGAAAAACAGCTCATTTGACACCTTCGGTGGGTAAAACAGCCCGTTGGCATGGTTGCTAAGCAACTTTGATGGGAAAAATGACTCGTTGGGTAACTTTAGTGAATAAAACAACCAGTTGGCACCATCGTTAGGAACCTTCAGTGGAAAAATAGCCCATTGGCACAGGCACTAGGCACCTTCGGTAGGCAAAACAATCAGTTGGCATGTTGGCACTATTTCTAGCCACCCTCAGTGGGAAAAACATCCCGTTGGGCAACTTCAATGGTTAAAATAGTTTGCTAGCACGATCCCTAGGCACCTTCGATGGGCAAAACAACCCGCTGGCATGGTCATTAGGATACCTTTGGTGGGCAAAGCAACCAGTTGGAACAGTCGCTAGGCACCATCAATGGGCAAAACAACCCGTTGGGCACCTTATGTGTTTAAAACAGCCCTTTGACACGGTCTCTAGGCACCCTCGATGGGCAAAACAGCTCATTGACACGGTCGGTAGGCACCCTAAGTGGTCAAAACAGCCTATTGGCATAGTCTCTAGGCACCTTCAGTGGGCAAATTAGCCCATTTCAACAGTAGCTAGGCACCTTCGGTGTGCAAAACACCCTGTTGGTAAGTTCACTAGGCACCTTTAGTGGGAAAAAAGTCAGTTGGGCACCTTTGGTAGGATAAATAGCTCATTAGCACAGCCACTAGGTACCCTCGGTGGGCAAAACAACCCTTTGGTATAGCTATTAGGCAACTTCAGTGGACAAAAGAGCACATTGCCATACCTTCGATGGGCAAAACAACCTGTTGGTCACCTTCAGTAGGCAAAACAACCTTTTGGAACGATCACAAGGCAACTGCAGTAAGAAAAACAACCCGTTGGCACACCTTCGGTGGGCAAAATAGCCCGTTGCAACACCTTCGGTGGGCAAAACAAGTTGTTGGTATAGTTCTTAGGCACCTTTTGTGGGAAAAACAGCTAGTTGGGCATCTTCGGTGGGTAAAACAACCGGTTGGCATGGTCGTTAGGTAATATCGGTGGACAAAACAACCCATTAGCATAGTTGCTATGTATCTTCGGTAGGCAAAATTGCCTGTTGGCATGGTGGCTAGGCATCTTCAATGGGAAAAACAGCACATTGAGTACCTTCGGTGAGCAAGACAGCCTGTTGGCACAGTCATTAGGCACCTTCAGTGGGAAAACAACTCGTTGGTGCACCTTCATTGAGCAAAACAGCTCGTTTTCAAGGTCGTTAGGCACATTCAGTGGAAAAAAACAGTGCATTGGCTCACTTTTGATGGGCAAAAGAGCCCGTTGGCATAGCTGCTAACCAACTTCGGTGGGATAAATATCCCGTTGATACACCTTCGATAGGTAAAATAGTCTGTTGGCACAATCGGGGGAAAAAACAACCTATTGACAAACCTTTGGTGGGCAAAAGAGCCCATTGCCACGGTCGTTTGGCCCCTTAGGTAGGCAAAAAAACCTATTGGCATGGTCGTTAGGCACCTTCGGTAGGAAAAACGGCCTGTTGGCACACCTTTGGTGGGAAAAACAGCCCGTTGCCACAGTCACTAGGCATATTTAGTGGAAAAACTGCACATTGGTACACCTTCGGTGGGCAAAACAACCCGTTGGTACAATTGCTAGGCCCTTTTTGTTGGAAAAATAGCCAGTTGGGCATCTTCATTGGGTAAAACAGCCAGTTGGCATGGTCACTAGGCACCATCGTTGGGCAAAACAACCTATTGGCATAGTCGCTAGGTACCTTCAGTGGGCAAAACAGCCCGTTGCCATGGTGGCTAGGCATCTTCGATGGGAAAAATAACACGTTGGGCACCTTTGGTGGGCAAGACAGCCCGTTGGCATAGTCATTAGGCACCTTCGGTGGGAAAAATAGCCCGTTGGCACAGTCTTTAAGTACCTTCGGTGGGAAAAATAGCCCGTTGGCACACCTTCGTTGAGCAAAACAATCATTTGTCAAGGTCGCTAGGCACATTCGGTGGAAAAAATAGTGCATTGGCACACTTTTGGTGGGCAAAAGAGCCCGTTGGCATGGTTGCTAAGCATCGTCGGCAAGAAAAACTTCCTGTTGGCACACCTTCGGTGGGTAAAACAGTTCGTTGGCATATTCAGGGGAAAAAAGTCCTGTTGGCAAACCTTTGGTGGGAAAAAGAGCCCATTACCACATTCGCTAGACCCCTTAGGTGGGTAAAAAAACCTATTGACATGGTCGTTAGGCACCTTCGCTGGCAAAAATAGCCCGTTGGCACGGTCGCTAGGCACATTTGGTGGAAAAATAGCGTATTGGCGCTCCTTTAGTGGGCAAAACAACCTGTCGACATGGTCGCTAGGCACCTTTAGTGGGAAAAATACCCTGTTGGCACACCTTTGGTGGGCAAAATAGTCCATTGTCATAGTCACTATGCACATTGGGTGGAAAAAAAGGCCCATTGGGTTTGGTGGGAAAAACAGCCCATTGGGATAGTTGCTAGGCACCATTAGTAAGCAAAACAAGCCAATGGGTACCTTCGATGGGTAAAACAGTTGGTTGGCATGGTCGTTAGGCACCTTCGGTGGGCAAAACAGCCCATTCGCATGATCGCTAGGCACCCTCAATGGCAAATCTACATGTTGGCACGGTCGCTAGACAATGTTGGTTAGCAAAACAACTTCTTGGCACAGTCTCTAGGCACATTTGGGGGGTAAAATAGCCCATTGGCACGGTTGCTAGGAACCTTCAGTGGGCAAAATAGCCCGTTTGTATGTTCACCAACACCTTTGGCGGAAAAAACAACCAGTTGGGCACATTCGGCGGGCAAAATAGCTCATTGGCACAGTCTCTAGGCACCCTCAGTAGGTAAAACAACCCTTTAGCATGGTCAATAAGCAACTTCGGAGGACAAACCAACCTGTTGGCACGATGGCTAGGCACCTTCGGTGGGAAAAACAGCCCGTTGGGCACATTGGGTAGGAAAACCAACCCATTTATACTGTCGCTAGGCACCTTTGATGGGAAAACAACCCGTCATCATAGCTTCGGTCCAAAAACAGTCTATTGGCACGGTCATTAGGCACCCTCAGTGGGCAGAGAAACCTGTTGGCATGGTCGCCAAGTACCTTCGGTAGGCAAAACAGCCCGTTGGCACGACTGCTAGGCCCCTTCGATGGAAAAACAACTCACTGGGCACCTTCGGAGGGCAAAATAGCCCGTTGGCATGGTTGTTAGGTAACTTTAGTGGGAAAAACGACCCATTAGGACCCGTTTGCACCGTCGCTAGGAACCTTTTCAACCAACCGGTAGGCATGGTCGCTAGGCATCTTCGGTGGGCAAAATACCCCGTTGGCACTGTTTCTAGCCACCATTGGTGGGAAAATAGCCCGTTGGGCACCTTCAGTGGGTAAAACAATCCATTGGCACAGTCGCTAGGCACTTTCGATAGGCAAAACAACCCGTTGGCATGGTTGATAGGTTCCTTCGGTGGGAAAAACAACCAGTTGGCACGGTCATTAGGCAGCATCGGTGGGCAAAGCAACCCTTTAGGCACCTTCAGTGGGTAAAACAGCCCATTGGCTCGGTCTCTAGGTACCTTCAGTAGGCAAAACAACTCGTTGGCACGATCGTTAGGCACCCTCAGTGGGCAAAACAAGTAGTTGGCACTATCACCAGGCCCCTTCGGTGGGCAAAATAGCCCATTCAAATATTCGCTAGGCACCTTTGGTGGGGAAAACAGTGAGTTGGGCACCTTCGATGGGAAAAATAGCCCGTTGGCACAATCGTTAGGTACCCTCAGTTGGCAAAACAACCCTTTGGCACGGCCACTAGGCAACTTCGTTGGACAAATAGCGTGTTGACATGGTGCCTAGGTGCCTTTAGTGGCAAAAATAGCTCCTTAGGTAGTTTCGGTAGGCAAAACAGCCCACTGGCACGGTCACTAGGCACCTTTGGTGGAAAAAACAGCCCATTGGCAATGTCACTAAGCACCTTTGGTGGGAAAAAACAGCTCATTGGCACACCTTCAGTGTGAAAACAGTTCGTTGACACGGTCTCTAGGCACCTTTGGTGGAAAAAACAGCCCCTTGGCACACCTTTGGTAGGCAAAACAGCATGTTTATATGCCTCAGTGGGCAAAATAGCCCCTTGGCACAATTTTGGTGGGAAAAATAGCCTGCTTGCATGCCTTCGGTGGGTAAAATAGCCCATTAGTACGATGGCTAGACACCTTTGGTGAGAAAAATAGCCAGTTGGCACGCTCGCTAGGCACTTTTGGTGGGTAAAAAAGCCTATTGGCATAGTCGCTAGGCACCTTCGGTGGGCAAAACAGCCCGTTTGCACAATCGCTAGGCACCATTTATGGGCAAAACAGCCTGTTGGCACGTTCGCTAGGCACTTTTGGGGGAAAATGCCCAGTTGGGCACCTTTGATGGGCAAAACAACCCATTGGGATGGTCGCTAGGCACCCTCGGTGGGGAAAAGAACCTTTTGGCATAGTCACTAGGCAATTTTGGTGGATAAAACAGCCCGTTGGCACGGTGTCTAGGCACCTTTGGTGGGAAAAACAGCTCGTTGGCACACCTTCGGTGGGAAAACAGTCTGTTGGCACAATCGTTAGGCACCATAGGTGGGCAAAACAACCTGTTGGGCACCTTCGATAGGTAAAACAGCCCATTGGCATGGTTGCTAGAAAATAGCTTGTTCCCACGGTCAGTAGGCACTCAATTTAATAACCCTCTATTTAAAAGTGGGAAGAAACAAGATCCATATTTCACTAAGTCCTAAGAAAGCTTTGACTTAACACTCAAGACTTAGTTATTTAGGTAGAAAACTCTTTTCAATTACATCGCATGTAACTCTTGATGGGTTTATG
>JAOQMS010042426.1:0-13790 GCA_027563885.1 Erythroxylum longipes
CTCCCTTATCTTAGGGTTCGTATCGGAATGACCTACGGGCGTCCCGGTGCGTACCCTAGGGTAATGGGGTGTTACATGGCACGTACCATAGTGCTTGTTTAAAATCAAACTTTGGAAGTCAAGTTGTTAGTGATTAAGTAAAATATAGTTCTCTTGGTTTTGTACGCGGTTGCTTTGGAATATTCATAGAACAATTGATGGCTAGATGTATGAACTACATAAGTATTTATGGCAATTTAAATGATTTTGTATAATTATGGATTAGTTGATCAATAATAGAGCCATAGGAAGGTACATAGATTGGAAACCCAAGATGCAACATCCATGAGACTTATCAACGAAAAATTTCGCTAGCCTAGGAGTCACACTGAGAACTTACTTTCTTGAGGCTTATAGATAAAAATTTCCCCAAGCCTAGGAGTCACAGTGAAAACTTGCTTTCTCTATTTATATGGTGTAACAATGTTGTGTACCATAGAGCTTCCTTAATATCAAACTTTGGAAATAAACTTGTTAGTGATTAATGCAAATATAGTTATCTTCGTTTTGCATGTGGTTGTTTCGGAATATTCTAAGAATATTTGAAGGCTAGGTGTATGAATTGCATAACTATTTATTTCATGTTGAATGATTTTCTATAATTATGGATGATTTGAGGCATAATAGGCCCCTAGGAAGATACATAGCTTAGAAACCCGTGATGCAACACCTATGAGACTTATCGGTGAAAAATTCCACGAGCCTAGGACTCAATGTGACAACCTGCTTTTTTGATTCATATTATGTAACAATGCCATGTACGATAGTGCTTGTTTAAAATCAAACTTTGGAAGTCAAGTTGTTAGTAATTAAGGCAAATATAGTTATCTTTGTTTTGTATGAGGTTGTTTTGGAATATTGTTAAAATGATTGATGGCTAGATGTGTGGATTACTTAAGTTTTTACTGCATGTTGAATGAGTTTGTATGTCTATAGATGATTTGAGGCATAATGAACACCTAGGAAGGTACACAGCTTGGAAACACATGATGCAACACCCATGAGGCTTATCGATGAAAAATTCCACGAGCTTAGGAGTCATAGTTAGAACTTGCTTTCTCGATTCATATGGTGTAATAATGCCACGTACTATTGTACTTGTCTAAAATCGAACTTTGGAAATCAACTTGTTGGTGATTAATGCAAATATAGTTATCTTGGTTTTGTATATGGTTCTTTTGGAATATTCTAAGAATATTTGAAGCCTAGATGCATGAATTACATAAGTATTTATTGCATGTTTATTCATTTCATGATAATTATGGATGATTTGAGGTATTATAAACCCCTAGTAGTCCGAGTGAGAACTTGTTTTCTTAATTCATATATTGTAACAATTCCACGTGCCATAGTGCTTATTTAAAAACAAACTTTAGAAATCAAGTTGTTGGTGATTATTGAAAATATAGTTATCTTGCTTTTGTATGTGGTTGTTTTGGATTATTTTATAATAACTTATAGCTAGATATATGAAATACATAAGTATTTATCGCTTGTTGAATGATTTTTTATAATTATAGACGATTTGAGGCATAATAAACCCCTAGAAAGGTACAAAGCTCGGAACCCTCGATGCAGCAACCATGAGGCTTATCGATGAAAATTTCCATAAGCCTAGGGATCATAGTGTGTACTTGCTCTCTCGATTCATATGGCGTAACAATACTACATACCATAGTGCTTCTTTAGAATCAAACTTTGGAAATCATCTTGTTCGAGATTAATGCAAACATAGTAATCTTCATTTTGTATGTGGTTTTTTTGGAATATTCTTAGAATAATTAATAGCTAGATGTGTGAATTACATAAGTATTTATAATATGTCGAATGATTTTGAATTATTATGGATGATTTAAGGCATAATAAAACCATAGGAAGGTATATAGCTTCAAAACCCGTGATGTAGCACTCATAATGTTTATCGGTGAAAAATTTCAAAGGCCTACGAGTCACACAGAGAGCATGCTTTCTCGATTCATGCTTTCTTGATTCATATGGTGCAACAATGTCACATACCATTGTACTTGTTTAAAATCAATCTTTGGAAATAAACTTGTTGGCGATTATTGCAAATATAGCTATCTTGGTTTTGTATATGGTTGTTTCGGAATATTCTAAGAATATTTGAAGGCTAGATGTATGAATTACATAAGTATTTATTGCTTGTAGAATGATTTTGCATAATTATGGATAATTTGAGGCATAATAGACTCCTAGGAAGGTACATAGCTTGGAAACCTGTGGTGCAACAGAATGAGACTTATCAGTGAAAAATTCCACAAGCCCAGGAGTTATAGTGAGAGCTTGCTTTCTTAATTGATAGGGTGTAACAATACCACGTACCATAGTGCTTGTTTAAAATCAGTTTTTGCAAGTCAAGTTGTTAGCGATTAAGGCAAATGTAGTTATCCTGGTTTTGTATGTGGTTGCTTTGGAATATTCTTAGAACAATTGATGGCTAGATGTATGAACTACATAAGCATTTTCTACGTGATGAATGAGTTTGTATAATTACGGATGATTTGAGGCATAACAAACCCCTAGGAAGGTACATAGCTTGGAAACCTGTGATGCAACACTCGTGAGACTTATCGATGAAAAATTCCACGAGCTTAGGAGTCACAGTGAGAACCAACTTTCTCGATTCATATGGTGTAACAATGCCACGTACCATAGTGCTTATTTAATATCAAACTTTGGAAGTCAAGTTGTTAGTGATTAAGGCAAATATAGTTATCATGGTTTTGTACGTGGTTGCTTTGGAATATTCTTAGAACAATTGATGGCTAGATGTATGAACTATATAAGTATTTACTGCATGTTGAATGATTTTGTGTAATTATGGATGACTTAAGGCATAATAGACCCCTAGGAAGGTACATAGCTTGGAAACCCAAGATGCAACATCATGAGACTTACCGATGAAAAATTCCACGAGCCTTGGAGTCACAGTGAGAACCTGCTTTCTCGATTCATATGGTGTAACCATGCCATGTGCCATAGTGCTTGTTTAAGATCAAACTTTAGAAGTCAAGTTGTTAGTGATTAAGGCAAATATAGTTATCTTGGTTTTATTCATGGCTAGATGTAAGAACTGCATAAGTATTTACAGCATGTTGAATGATTTTGTATAATTATAGATGACTTAAGGTACAATAGACCCCTCGAAAGGTATATAGCATGGAAACCCATGATGCAACACACATGAGACTTATAGGTAAAAAATTCCTCAAGCCTAGGAGTCACAGTGAGAACTAGCTTTCTCGATTCATATGGTGCATTAATGCCACAAACCATAGTGCTTGTTTAAAATCAAACTTTGGAAGTCATGTTGTTAGTGATTAAGGCAAACATAGTTATGTTGGTTTTGTACATGGTTGATTTGTAATATTCTTAGAACAATTGATGGCTAGATGTATGAACTATATAAGGATTTACAACATGTTGAATGATTTTGCCTAATTATGGATGATTTGAGGCATAATAAACCCCTGGGAAGGTACATAGCTTAGAAACCTGTGATGTAGCACTTATGAGGCTTATCGAAAAAAATTTCCATGAACCTAGGAGTCACACTGAGAACTTGCTATCTCGATTCATATGGTGTAACAATGCCACGTACCATAGTGCTTGCTTAATGTCAAACTTTGGAAATAAAATTTGGTGATTAAAGCAAATAAAGTTATCTTGGTTTTGTATATGGTTGTTTCGGAAGATCCTAAGAATATTTGAAAGCTAAAAGTATAAATTACAGAAGTATTTATTGCATATTAAATGATTTTGTATAATTATGGATGATTTGACGCATAATAGGCCCTTAGGAAGGTAAATATCTTTGAAACCTGTGATGTAATACCTATGAGACTTATCGGTGAAAAATTCCACGAGCCTAGGACTCACAGTGAGAACTTGCTTTCTCGATTGATATGGGGTAACAAAGACATTTACCATAGTGCTTGATGAAAATCAAACTTTAGAAGTTAAGCTGTTAGTGATTAAGGGAAACATAGTTATCCTGGTTTCGAACGTGGTTGCTTTCGAATATTTTTGGAACAAATAATGGCTAGATGTATTAACTACATAAGCATTTGACGCATATTGAATGATTTTGGATAATTATGGATGACTTGACACATAATAAACCCCTTGGAAGGAACATAGCTTGGAAACCCATGATGCAGCACTCAAGAGGCTTATCCATAAAAATTTCCAAGAAAATAGTTGTCATAGTGAAAACTTGCTTTCTCGATTTATATGGTGTAACAATGCCATGTACAATAGTGATTGCTTAATATCAAATTTTGGAAAAAAAAACTTGTTGGTGATTAATGCAAATATAGTTATCCTAGTTTTGTATGTGGTTGTTTCGGAATATCCTAAGAATATTTGAAAGCTAGAAGTATAAATTACATAAGTATTTGTTGCATGTTAAATGATTTTTTATAATTATGGATGATTTGGGGCATAATAGGCCCCAAGGAAGGTAAATATCTTTGAAACCCGTGATGCAACACCCTTGAGACTTCTTGGTGAAAAATTCCATAAGCTTAGGAGTCACAGTGAGAACCTGCTTTCCCTATTCAAATGGTGTAGCAATGCCAAGGACCATAGTGCTTGTTTAAAATTAGACTTTGGAAGTCAAGTTGTTAGTGATTAAAGAAAATATGCTTATCTTGGTTTTGTACATGGTTGCTTTAGAATATTCTTAGAAGAATTGATGGCTAGATGTATGAAGTACATAAGTATTTTCTGCATGTTGATTGATTTTCTACAATTATGGATGATTTGAAGCGTAATACACCCCTAGTAAGGAACATATTTTGGAAACTAGTGATGCAACACCCATCAGACTAATCGGTGAAAAACTCCACAAGCCTAAGAGTCACAGTGTGAACCTGCTTTCTTGATTCATATAGGGTAACAATTCCATGTACCATAGTGCTTATTTAAAATCAAACTTTGGAGGTCAAGTTGTTAGTGAATAAGGCAAATATAGTTATCTTGGTTTTGTGCATGGTTGCTTTGGAATATTCTTAGAATAATTAATGGCTAGATGTGTGAACTATATAAGTAACTGCGGCATGTTGAATGATTTTTTATAATTAAGGATGACTTGAGGCATAATAAAGCCCTAAGAAGGTATATAGCTTGGAAACCCGCGATGCAACACCAATGAGACTTATCGGTAAAAAATTCCATACGCCTAGGAGTCATAATGAGAACTTGCTTTCTCGATTCATATGGTGTAACCATCCTACGTACCATAGTGCTTGCTCAAAATCAAACTTTGGAAGTCAAGTTGTTAGTGATTAAGGCAAATATAGTTATCTTGGTTTTGCACGTGGTTGCTTAGGAATATTCTTAGAACAATTGAGGGCTAGATGTATGAACTACATAAGCATTAACTGCATGTTGTATGATTTTTTTAATTATGGATGATTTGAGAAATAATAAACCCCCAGGAAGGAACATAGCCTGGAAACCCGTGATGCAGCATTTATAAGGCTTATTTATAAAAATTTCCACGATCCTAGGAGTCATAGTGAGAACCTGATTTCTTGATTCATATGGTGTAACAATTCCACGTACCATAGTTCTTATTTCAAATAAAACTTTAGAAGTCAAGTTGTTAGTGATTAAGGGAAATATAGTTATCCTATTTTTGTACGTGGCTGGTTTGGAATATTCTTAGAACAATTGATGGCTAAGTGTATGAACTACATAAGTAATTACTACATTTTGAATGATTTTTTATAATTATGGATGACTTAAGGCATAATAAACCCCTTGGAAGGAATATAGCTTGGAAAATCATGCAACACCAATGAGACTTATCGGTGAAAAATTCCACAAGCCTAGGAGTCACAATGAGAACCTGCATTCTAAATTCATATGGTGTAACCATGCCATGTACCCCAGTGCTTGTTTAAAATCAAACTTTGGAAGCCAAATTGTTAGCGATTAAGGCAAATATAGTTCTCTTTCTTTTTTACGTGGTTGTTTTGGAATATTCTTAGAACAATTAATGGCTAGATGTGTGAACCACATAAGTAATTACTGCATGTTGAATGATTTTTTTAAATTATGGATGACTTGAGGCATAATAAACCCCTAGGAAGGTATATAGCTTGGAAACCCATGATGCAACACTAATGAGACTTATCGGTGAAAAATTCCACACGCCTAGAAATCACAGTGAGAACTTGCTTTCTGGATTTATATGGTGTAACTATGCCACGTACCTTAGTGTTTCTTTAAAATCAAACTTTGTAAGTCAAGTTGTTAGCGATTGAGGCAAATATAGTTATATTGGTTTTGTATGTGGTTGCTTTGGAATATTCTTAGAACAATTGACGGCTAAATGTATGAACAACATAGGTATTTATTGCATGTTGAATGATTTTTTATAACTATGGATGACTTAAGGCATAATAGACCCCTAGGAAGGTATATAGCTTGGAAACACTTGATGCAACACCCTTGAAACTTATCGGTGAAAAATTCTACACGCCTAGGAGTCACAGTGAGAACTTGCTTTCTCGATTCATATGGTGTAACCATGCCACGTACCCTAGTGCTTGTTTAAAATCAAACTTTGGAACTCAAGTTGTTAGCGATTAAGGCAAATATAGTTGTCTTGGTTTTGTACGTGGTTACTTTGGAATATTCTTAGAACAATTGATGACTAAATGTATTTACTGCATGAGTATTTACTACATGTTGAATGATTTTTTATAACTATTGATGACTTGAGGCATAATAAACCCCTAGGAAGGTATATAGCTTGGAAACCCGTGATGCAACACACATAAGACTTATTAGTGAAATATTCCAAACGCCTAGGAGTCACAGAGAGAACCTGCTTTCTCGATTCATATGTTGTAACCATGCCACGTACCCTAGTGCTTGTTTAAAATCAAACTTTGGAAGTCGAGTTGTTCGAGATTAAGGCAAATATAGTTATCTTAGTTTTGTACGTGGTTACTTTGGAATATTCTTAGAACAATTAATGGCTAGATGTGTGATCATAAGTAATTACTGCATGTTGAATGATTTTTTATAATTATGGATGACTTGAGGCATAATAAACCCCTAGGAAGGTATATAGCTTGGAAACCCGTGATGCAACACCAATGAGACTTATCGGTGAAATATTCCACATACCTAGTAGTCATAGTGAGAACCTGCTTTCTCGATTCATATATTGTAACCATGCCACGTACCCTAGTGCTTGTTTAAAATCGAACTTTGGAAGTCAAGTTGTTAGTGATTAAGGCAAATATAGTTATATTGGTTTTGTACGTGGTTGCTTTGGAATATTCTTAGAACAATTGATGGCTAAATGTATGAACTACCTAAGTATTTACTGCATGTTGAATGATTTTTTATAACTATGGATGACTTAAGGCATAATAGATCCCTAGGAAGATATATAGCTTGGAAAGCCGAGATGCAACACCCATGAGACTTATTGGTGAAAAATTCCACACGCCTAGGAGTCACAGCGAGGACCTACTTTCTCAATTCATATGGTGTAACCATGTCACATACTGTAGTGCTTTTTTAAAATCAAACTTTGGAAGTCAAGTTGTTAGTGATTATGGCAAATCGACAGCTAAATGTATAAACTGCATAAATATTTACTTCATGTTGAATGATTTTGTATAATTGTGGATGATTTGAGGCTTGATAGAATCCTAGGAAGGTACATAGCATGGAAACCGGTGAGGCAGCACTTATGAGGCTTACTGATAAAAATTTTCGCGAGTCTAAGAGTCACACTGAGAACTTGCTTTCTCGATTCATATGGTGTAACAATGCCTCGTGCCATAGTGCTTATTTAATACCAAACTTTGGAAATAAACTTGTTAGTGATTAATGCAAATATAGATATCTTGGTTTCGTGTGTGGTTGTTTTGGAATATTCTAAGAATATTTTAAGGCTAGATGTTCAAATTACATAAGTATTTGTTGCATGTTAAATGATTTTGTCTAATTATAGATGATTTGCGGCATAATAGACCCCTAGGAAGGTACATAGCTTAGAAACCCATGATGCAACACCCATGAGACTTATGAGTGAAAAATTCCACGAGCCTAGAAGTCACAGTGAGAACCTGCTTTCTCGATTCATATGGTGTAACAATGCTATGTACCATATTGCTTGTTTAAAATCAAACTTTGGAAGTCAGGTTGTTAGTGATTAAGGTAAAGTTAGTTATCCAGGTTTTGAACATGGTTGCTTTGGAGTACTCTTAGAACAATAGATGGCTAGATGTATGAACTGCATAAGTATTTGCTGCAGGTTGAATGATATTTTATAATTATGGATGACTTGAGGCATAATAGACCCCTAGGAAGGTATATAGCTTGGAAACCTGTGATGCAACACACACGAGATTTACTGCTAGATGTATGAACTGCAAAAATATTTACTGCATGCTGAATGATTTTGTATAATTATGGACGATTTAAGGCATAATAGACCCCTAGGAAGGTACATAGCTTGGAAGCCCATGACGCAACACCCATGAGACTTATCAGTGAAAAATTCCTCAAGCCTAGGAGTCACAGTGAGAACCTGCTTTCTCGATTCATATGGTGTAACAATGCCAGGTACCATAGTGCTTGTTTAATATCAAACTTTGGAAGTCAGGCTCTTAGCGATTAAGGAAAATATAGTTATCTTCATTTTGCACATGGTTGCCTCGGAATATTCTTAGAACAATTGGTTGCTAAATGTATGAACTATATAAGCATTTTCTGCATGTTGAATGATTTTGTATAATTACAGATGACTTGAGGTATAATAGACCCCTAGAAAGGTATATAGCTTGGAAACCCATGATGCAACACCCATGAGACTTATAGGTGAAAAATTGCACGAGCCTAGGAGTCACAGTGAGAACCTCCTTTCTCGATTCATATAGTGTTACAATGCCAAGTACCATAGGGCTTGTTTAAAATCAAACTTTGGAAGTTAAGTTGTTAGCGATTAAGGTAAATGTAGTTATCTTGGTTTTGTACATGGTTGCTTTGGAATATTCTTAGAACAATTGATGGATAGATGTATGAACTACAAAAGTATTTACTACATGTTGAATGATTTTGTATAATTTTAGATGATTTGAGGAATAATAAACCCCTAGGAAGGTACAGAGCTTGGAAACCCGTGATGCAGCACTTATGAGGCCTATCAATAAAAATTTCCATGAGCCTGAGAACTTCCTTTCTCGATTTATATGGTGTAACAATGCCTCGTACCATAGTGCTTGTTTAATTTCAAACTTTAAAAATAAACTTATTGCGATAAATGCAAATATAGTAATCTTAGTTTTGTATGTGGTTGTTTTAGAATATTCTAAGAATATTTAAAGGCTAGATGCATGAATTACATAAGTATTTATTACATATTAAATGATTTTGTATAGTTATGGATGATTTGAGGCATAATAGACCCCTAGGAAGGTACATAACTTTGAAACCCATGATGAAACAACCATGAGACTTATCAGTGAAAAATTCCACGAGCCTAGAAGTCACAGTGAGAACCTGGTTTCTCGATTCATATGGTGTAACAATGCCACGTACCATAGTGCTTGTTTAATATCAAACTTTGGAAGTCGAGCTTTTAGCGATTACGGCAAATATAGTTATCTTGGTTTTGTACGTGGTTGCCTTGGAATATTCTGAGAAAAATTAATGGCTAAATGTATGAACTACATAAGTATTTGCAGCATGTTGAATGATTTTCTATAATTACGGATGAATTGAGGCATAATAGGTCGATACGAAGGTATATAGCTTGGGAACCTGTGATGCAATACCCATGAGATTTACTGCTAGATGTATGAACTACAAAAATATTTACTACATGTTGAATGAATTTGTATAATTATGGATGATTTGAGGCATAATAGACCCCTAGGAAGGTACATAGCTGGGAAGCCCATGATGCAACAACTATGAGACTTATCAGTGAAAAATTCCCCGAGCTATAGTGAGAACTTGCTTTCTCGATTCATATGGTGTAACAATGCCACGTACTATAGTGCTTGTTTAACATCAAACTTTGGAAGTCAGGCTCTTAGCGATTAAGGCAAATATAGTTATCTTGGTTTTGTACGTGGTTGCCTTGGAATATTCTGAGAAAAATTAATGGCTAAATATATGAACTACATAAGTATTTGCATCATGTTGAATGATTTTGTATAATTATAGATGACTTGAGACTAGAAAGGTATATAGCTTGGAAACCCGTGATGCAAAACCCATGAGACTTATAGGTGAAAAGTTCCACGAGCCTAGGAGTCACAGTGAAAACCTCCTTTCTCGATTCATATGGTGTTACAATGCCAAGCACCATAGCTCTTGTTTAAAATCAAACTTTGGAAGTCAAGTTGTTAGCGATTAAGGCAAATATAGTTATCTTGGTTTTGTACGTGGTTGCTTTGGAATATTCTTAGAACAATTGATGGATAGATGTATGAAATACAAAAGTATTTACTACATGTTCAATGATTTTGTATAATTATAGACGATTTAAGGCATAATAAACCCCTAGGAAGGTTCATAGCTTGGAAACCCGTAATGCAACACTTATGAGGCTTATCAATAAAAATTTCCACGATCCTAAGAGTCAGAGTAAGAACTTCCTTTCTCGATTCATATGGTGTAACAATGCCTCGTACCATAGTGCTTGTTTAATATCAAACTTTGAAAATAAACTTGTTGGCGATAAATGCAAATATAGTAATCTTGGTTTTGTATGTAGTTGTCTTAGAATATTCTAAGAATATTTGAAGGCTAGATGCATAAATTACATAAGTATTTATTGCATGTTAGATGATTTTGTATAGTTATGGATTATTTGAGGCATAATAGAACCCTAGGAAGGTACATAGCTTTGAAAACCGTGATGAAAAAATTCCCCGAGCTTAGGAGTCACAGTGAGAACCTGCTTTCTTGATTCATATGGCGTAACAATGCCACGTACCATTGTGCTTGTTTAATATCAAACTTTGGAAGTCAGGCTCTTAGCGATTAAGGCAAATATAGTTATCTTCATTTTGTACGTGGTTGCTTTGGAATATTCTTAGAACAATTAGTAGCCAAATGTATGAACTACATAAGTAGTTACTGCATGTTGAATGATTTTTTTAAAATTATGGATGACTTGAGACATAATAGACCCCAAGGAAGGTATATAGCTTGGAAACCCGTGATGCAACACCCATGAGATTTATCGGTGAAAAATTCCACATGCCTAAGAGTCTTAGTCAGAACCTGCTTTCTCAATTCATATGGTGTAACCATGCCACATACCGTAGTGCTTGTTTAAAATCAAACTTTGGAAGTCACGTTGTTAGTGATCAAGGCAAATATAGTTATATTAGTTTTGTACGTGGTTGCTTTGGAATATTCTTAGAACAATCGACGACTAGATGTATGAACTACATAAGTATTTACTGCATGTTGAATGATTTTTTATAATTATGGATGACTTGACGCAAAATAAACCCCTAGGAAGGTATATTGCCTGGAAACCCATAATGCAAAACCTATGAGATTTACTGCTAGATGTATGAACTGCATAGATATTTACTGCATGTTGAATGATTTTGTATAATTATGGATGATTTGAGGTATAATAGACCGTAGGAAGGCACAGAGCTTGGAAGCCCATAATGCAACACCTATGAGACTTATTAGTGAAAAATTCCCCGAGACTAGGAGTCATAGTGAGAACCTACTTTCTCGATTCATATGGTGTAACAATGCCACGTATCATAGTGTTTGTTTAATATCAAACTTTGGAAGTCGAGCTTTTAGTGATTAACGCAAATATAGTTACCTTGGTTTTGTACGTGGTTGCGTTGGAATATTCTTAGAACAATTGATGGCTAAATGTATGAACTACATAAGTATTTACTGCATGTTGAATGATTTTTTATAATTATGGATGACTTGAAGCATAATAGACCCCTAGGAAGGTATATAGCTTGGAAACCCATGATGCAACACCCATGAGCTTTTCTGCTAGATATATGATCTGCAAAAATATTTACTGCATGTTGAATGATTTTGTATAATTATGGATGATTTGAGGCATAATAGACCCCTAGGAAGGTACATAGCTTGGAAGCCTATGATGCAACATCCATGAGACTTATCAGTGAAAAATTCCCCGATCCTAGGAGTCAAAGTGAGAACCTACTTTCTCGATTAATATGGTGTAACAATGCCACGTACCATAGTGCTTGTTTAATATCAAACTTTGGAAGTCCAGCGCTCAGCGATTAAAGCAAATATAGTTACCTTAGTTTTGTACGTGGTTGCTTTAGAATATTCTTAGAACAATTAATGGCTAAATGTATGAACTACATAAGTATTTACTGCATGTTGAATGATTTTTTTGCAATTGTGGATGACTTGAGACATAATAGACCATTTGGGAAGGTATATAGCTTGGAAACCCGTGATGCAACACCCATGAGATTTATCAATGAAAAAATCCACACACGTAGGAGTCACAGTGAGAACCTACTTTCTCGATTCATATGATGTAACCATGTCACATACCGTAATGCTTGTTTTAAATCAAAATTTGGAAGTCAAGTTGTCAGTGATTAAGGCAAATATGGGTATCTTGGTTTTGTACGTGGTTGCTTTGGAATATTCTTAGATCAATCGACGGCTAGATGTGTGAACAACATAAATATTTACTGCATGTTGAATGATTTTCTATAATTATGGATGATTTGCGGCATGATAGACTCCTAGGAAGGTACATAGGTTGGAAACCCGTGATGCAGCACTTATGAGGCTTGTTGATAAAAATTTCCACGGGCCTAGGAGCCACAGTGAGAACTTGCTTTCTCTATTCATATGGTCTAACAAAGCCACGTACTATAGTGCTTGTTTAATACCAAACATTGGAAATAAACTTGTTGGTGATTAATGCAAATATAGTTATCTTGGTTTCATATGTGGTTGTTTCGGAATAGTCTAAGAATATTTTAAGGCTAGATGTATGAATTACCTAAGTATTTAAAGCATGTTAAATGATTTTGTCTAATTACGGATGATTTGAGGCATAATGGACCCCTAAGAAGGTACATAGCTTGGAAGCTTAGGATGCAACACCCATGAGACTTATCAATGAAAAATTCCCTGAGCCCAGGAGTCATAGTGAGAACTTGCTTTATCGATTCATATGGTGTAACAATGCCACGTACTATAATGCTTATTTCAAATAAAACTTTCGAAGTCAGGTTGTTGGTGTTTAAGGCAAACTTAGTTATCCTGGTTTTGTATATGGTTGCTTTGTAATATTCTCAGAACATTTG
The DNA here is from genome assembly GCA_027563885.1 of Erythroxylum longipes. NCBI lineage: Eukaryota > Viridiplantae > Streptophyta > Magnoliopsida > Malpighiales > Erythroxylaceae > Erythroxylum > Erythroxylum longipes. Next base: position 13,389 of record JAOQMS010042426.1, read on the forward strand.
ATGGCTAGATATTTGAACAACATAAGGATTTACTACATGTTGAATGATTTTGTCTAATTATGGATGATTTGAGGCATAATAAACCCCTAGGAAGGTATATAGCTTGGAAACCCCTGATGCAGCACTTATGAGGCTTCTCGATAAAAATTTCCACGATCCTAGGAGTCATAGTGAGAACTTGCTTTCTTGATTCATATGGTGTAACAATGCCACGTACCATAGTGCATGTTTAATATCAAATTTTGGAAATAAACTTGTTGGTGATTAATGGAAATATAGTTATCTTGGTTGTTTCAAAATATTCTAAGAATATTTGAAGGCTAGATGCTGGAACCCCTCCCCGGGCGGGCCACGGGCCCGACGTCCTACGTGACATCTGGACGCGTGTCCCACGAGGGAGGA
>JAOQMS010042427.1:0-13789 GCA_027563885.1 Erythroxylum longipes
ACAAGTATGCTATTTCTAATGCTAGAATTAATAATATAGAATCCATTTTTATTATACAAAAAGAGCAATCAAGATTGAAAGTTGTTCAAAGTACTAAAACAATCACTAATGTACTTGGAATTAACTAAAATGTGTTGAGTGTTAGTCAACTGCTTGAAAAGGGAAACAAAATTTTGTTTGAGGGTAAAATGTGCCTTATTAATGATACAAAAAGATATGACTTATTCAATGGTAAAAATGAAAGGCAAACTTTTCCATTGGACTTGATAAAGAAGTAAGATGTTTGTCCTAGCTCAGACAATATAGCAAAGCTTAAAGAAAGGAGGTTATGATTTTTCAATCATAGTGTACTATTGCTAAAGTAAATGGAGCTTATTTAAAGCCTTCTCTCTAGATGAACTCTTCTCAAACTATAAGGCATGTTAATAGGGAAAGCAAAAAATGGTGTAGGGCTTAAGCCCCGCCCAACTTGAGGCTCAATTAGGCCTTAAGATAAGCCCAAAGCCTGATAAGGCTCGTGAAGGCACTTTTTAATTAAAAATAAATAATTTTTTAAACTTTAAAACATTGTTAAAAAAATTAATAACATATCTTGTTATCTAAACCCCTTTATTATTAAAATTATTAAGTTTAATATCTTGCTTTTGACAAAAAAAATAATTAAAATCTATTTGCTTAATTTTTAAAAAATTGATTGATGTTGCATTAAATTACTATCTCTTTTTTTTCACTAATCACTATTCTTTTAAAATCTATTTGTCTAAAAATTTTATAACATGTTTTTATCTAAAAACCCATTTAATAAAATGGTGTTTGGTTCATTTTATAAGTTTGCTTATGCAACAAATATCATAATAATATTATGAAAATAATTTTATTATCATAATAAAAAAAGTATCATAATGCTAATATTATCCAAATTGTTTAATGATTCAATTTACAAAAGTTAAAAGAAATTATCAATTACAGTTACTGAAGTTGAGTAAACAAGCATAGAGAACATTTTATGAGCATGTAGATCTGATTTTCAATCAAAAAGTGCATTTTCTAGTTTGAAAGAATCTAAATCTATAATTATATCTTCAGTTGTGAAAAACCAAAACAATCATATGAAAAATAAGTAAATTCATAAACAAAGATTAAAAATAACAAACTCGCAATAGATAAAAGGGGATAACTAATTGTTATAGTTAGGATCGTTAATAATTTGCACAATTTAATCCATATGTAGAAACATTAGTATGTAAATTATACTTGATTATGCAACAATTGTATTAAATGAATATTCAACTCATAATAATCAACAATTAAATATTCCTTCATACTTGAATTTTTTCAAAGAAATTTTAAGTTGAAAATCTAGTCTCTGTACCAGTACCTATGTTAATATAAAAGGCAACATAAGATAACCTAATTTATGATTGTTAAAATTATTATGATAGACAAAATTACCATCTTATAACTTATATTGTTTATCCTTAATATCTTCGTCATCTAACTAACTTCAGGCACACATAAGAGCTTTTACAATACTAGGATGTATCCGAGCACAATGAAGATTAATTATCTGTCTGTCAGTAGTAAAAGCAAACTTCAAAACAACATCAACTAGTGGAATTGCTAAAAGATCTCTTGTAATTACTTGCATGATCAAAAAAGTACTGATATAGTTCTTCCACGATAGTAATAAATTAAACTCCACACCTTGAACTTCAATCATAAAACCTATCTCCAAATATTTGTCCAACTCCATTCTACTATAAAAAGTGATAACCCTTTTTTTTGATGAATTTTGCAAATAATGGTTTCACGTTGGTCTTAGATGAAGTTAAAGCTGAAGCTGCAACTTAACTACTGTGATTCTAATTTTTTTCTAATCTTAATTGATAATCATTAAACAAATTATACCCGAATTGTTAGATGACATCAACATACTCTTGAGCTTGATCAACATATAAAATGTTATAAAAAAATAAACGCCCCTCATTTTGTATTTCAGGTCTAACACAGAAACAATTACCACAGTTTGTCTGACCATACACTAGTAAGAATTGAGCTTCTATGTCATCTATTCTACTAAACCCAAATCACCTCATTGCAATCAAATATCTAATTAGATATAGATTTCTTAATCTTACACATACTGCTAAAGCAATTATTCGAAGTTAGATGTTTTTGTTCCCAAGAACAACTCAATAGCATTATAAAATATTTCCAACTTTGAATAGAGTGCTTTAGGCAACTCCTATTGCTCTTCTATCAACAAATAAGTATTATTGAAAATCCCTTTGTCTTAGCCTGCTAAACACTTCAACATACTTGATTGCTGACTCTAACATCTTCAATGTTGAATTCAACCTGGTAAGATACTGTAAAACCACTTTCTTCGTGCACGGAATACGTAGTTATCATGTAGATTCTTTAAAAGTATCAAACTCTTTTGGATATTGCACTCTAATACACTACACTAACCTAAATTAACTCTACCGTTTCCTTTTTCACCTCTAACTTGTTCTTCACAATTAAATTCACAATATGCACAAAACAACACATATTGAATAACCTTCCACCAACCTACAAGCTTCTAACCTATAACTTATTCTTTAACTTTTCAATCATTGCATCATTTGTGTTACAATTATCGAGTATAATGATAGGCAGCTTGGTGCTGATATTCCAATCCATTAAATAATCTAATAATATGATTGTCAATCTTTCACTTATATATCGTGTCAGCTCATAAATAAACCTACAATTTAAAAATATAAACAAAAACGATTATAACATACTCAATAATTAAATGATAACAATATAAAGAATATGATTTTCAATAGTCGATTACATAGAGTCCAATTATTATGAATGTAGTTTGCTATTACTGTCATATAACCCTTCTTTTGGTTATCAACTGTCCACATGTCTGATATCATGGATAATCATATATAAATACTCAACAATGTCTTTAATATTTCTTTCTTTTGATCCTTGTATATATTGAAAATATCTTTTTTCAAGGTATTTCAACATTGGATCTTGAAGGTCGGTTAGAGTGAGGTGAAAAACTTCCTAAATTTTCACTATTGACTATAGAGAGTGGATGTTCATCACCAATGATCATCTTAGATAACAAAAACATTGATTTGTTATTATCAAAAGTTGTGGCAGTCATTTCATTATTCCCTCTCATTAAGTTAGGGGTAAAAAATGTTTGATCTCTTGATACGATCTTTTTTCTATTACATAACTCCATATGTCTCTTTAAATGAGAGTTTTCGCCTATTGAACTCATGACTAACATCTTGTGACATCATTTACATTTGACTTTATCATCTTTATCCATTCATCTATTCATGTTGAAGTGATTCCAAACATCACTTCTCAATGGGCTTGCTCCTTTAACATGAATTGTTTCTTTACTGAGTATCAAATTAGAAGTCTCAACTAGTATACTATCTAGTACCAGATAAAAACTCTCCACTGAAGGAATACACTCATCCATATAAAACAATCACCATATATGAACATAAAAGTTATTCTTAGATATTAACATGCATACGTACACTTTATCATAATCAATACAAAGAAAGTTCATATTATTGCTTTGACAAGTTACACAAAGTGAGAATACATTTTCTTAATCATTACCTCTCATTCAAAAACCAATTTTGGCTTGCCCGTTACTTTTTAAATTAAACCACTTTACATTTTCAAATTTTTGAGTAATTGAAACATTATACTTTCACTCGCTCCAAATACACTTAGAAAAATCCTATTGTCACTTATTAATGAAGTTGAGCCAAATATATTTATATGCTCATAAAATGGAATAGAAAAAATAACTTATCATTTCAATTTAGCTAGATATTAACATGTATAAATATCGGGGATCAATTTATAAATCAATCATATCAAGATGCTCAAAATAATCTTGTAACTAAGAGTCTATACCAAGTATTTCATTGACTGAATATTATATTTATAGTTCGATTACAACTTTGATTAGTTGAAAATTCTATGAAATTCATAGAAACAATACTTGATGAACAATATGCAATGCAAAAGCAAATAGTCGATATGTACATAAGGAGCATGCAATAGCGTACTAAATCTTTGGCCAAGATAAATCCCCTAATGGACCAACAATGTACATCAACAAGATTTCTTCTTATGTTTGCCCGAGTTGCTTTTGTGTGCTTGAAAGCTTTAAGAGAGAAACCACACTATTTAGAATTTAGTCCTTTAACATCTTCAATAGAAATTGATGCTATCAAGAGAACTTAGTTATTGGTGCTATTACTCAGCTTAGTTTTCTTCTTAGATCAAATATTATTGCTTTCCATTTTTTGTAGTGTTTTGTGTCAAAAATGGAATATTCTTAACATAAAGGAATTTGCATCCTGATTTGATGCTGAGAGACATCTTGCTAAATGCCAATTTTCTACTGAATAAGAAATTATTAATCATTAGGCGTAGGCTCCAGTGGCGTTTTCTCTTAATATGTATATTTAGAAGTTTAAAGAATTAAAAAAGAAAGAAATCTTTATTGTTAAGTTAGAGATTATAGTGAGCAACAAAAGCTACAAAAAATGAGAAATAGATGTTGCTAGCTTATGTTGCATTTATTTCAAGTAATTGAAAATTGAAAATTTTACAGCAAGGATGTATACTTATGAACAATTTAGAGTATGCAATCACAAATTTGCGTTTCCTTGATTTAAATGGTTGTATGTAAATTAAGAAATCTTGTTGAAGAAACATAAGAAGAATGACTACCTAATCTTAGAGTTGTGGTGTCATGGAGGGACGAGCAGGAGTGAGCGATTGAGCAACAGGGCGAGGTTCAAGGAGGAGTTAAGCTTAAGCGACTGAGCAAGGGTCCACTAACAAGGAGGATGTTGTCTGTGTGTTACTAAAAAGGGAGATAGAGACTAGGGAGTGGAGAGGAGGTGTTGTAGATTAATTAATAGACAATAACTCTGAAAGTTAACTTAAATAACCTAGGCCTAGCGGGCAGAAACATCATAAATGATGTTGTTTCAAATAAATAAGTTATAACTTATCAAGTATTGGGCTGATATCTAAAATTTTTTAAGAAATTAGGCCCAAGCTCAACTTGAAGCTTGGTCAAACTAGATGATTTCCATTGACTTCAGGTCGGGTTAGGTTGGGCATGCTTGCCATTCCTAGTGCCATTTTCAAAATTACATAGGCAACATCAGAAAAGTTAAATTTGATAAGCCTTAATCTCTATAGACCTCAGACTAAACCATTATGGTACGAAAGTAAGCATCACATTGCCCTTATTAATGACCTAACTAGAATGGATTAGATTTACTTCCTAAGGTTTAAGTCAGAGTTTGCATATGTGTTTATAAAATTCAAAGCCTAAATTTAGAACCAAAGTGTTTGCATAATTTGAGTATTAAGATCAGACAATGAGAAGGAGTACAAATCAAAACAATATAATATGTTATGTGAAGAATTTAAAATTGAATACTAGCTAATTGTATCTTATGCTTCATAAGAAAATATGCTTAGTAAGAGGAAGAACCTAAAATTTATAGGGATGATTTAATGCATATTGCTTGAGAAAAGACTATTTAAGAAATTCTAGGCAAAAATAGAAAGTAAGTTTTTTTTGGCTAATTAACCTCCCAACAAAGGTTGTAAAAGGAAAGCTCCATCTGAAACTTAGTATTGTTCTAAACCTTCTTTAAAAAATCATAAAGTATTTGGTTGCACTTGTTTCCATGTGTACATCAGGTGAAAAGAGATAAGATTGATAGAAGAGAAAACCCTAGCAATCTTATTGGCTACAACAACATATATAAGACTTAAGCCTCCAATTTCAAATTTCAAAGGGCTAACTTTGGGATTATTTGAGTATAGATCAAAATTCTATATCCAGGCATTAGTTATTAGTTGCTGATTTTAATTATGTACTTTAATCAAATGAAGCTCAGGTGGATAGATTCAAATTGACAAGCATCGGTAAGGAACTAGAGAATGCTACTAGTAGATTGGGGATTCTAGACCTGAAATATATTGGTGATCTCTTCACTTAGAGCAATAAACAATAAGAGAAATTCTTCATCATTAAAAATTTGGACAAGATTATGATAAACCAACTATAGATTAAGATATTTCTAAGCTCTTTTTCCTTTTTTGGTGCCCTATTATGGTCTGATCACTCCTTGATGGAATTATAGAATTTTAGCTCTATAAACCAACTATGGATAAATACATTGCCAATATCTTTTTCCTTTTTTAATGCCCCATTATGCTCTGGTCACTCCCTGATGGAGTTATAAAATTTTAGCCCACCAACTCCTACAAACTCCCCATTTAGGTTCTTCAACTCACCTGCTAAGAAACAAGGTTTCTAGGAATTTGTAAGCGAGGCTTGGGATATAAATATTCCTGGCTGCAAAGCTTTCTAGTTAATAAGGAAGCTTAAATTGGTAAAATTCAAATTGAAAACTCTCCACTAAAATAGAGGCCCTCTAACTACTCTTAGATTACTATGTGTAAAATAACTCTTAAGAAAAGTCTAGGATGAAATCTATAAAGACCCTAACAATAATGATCTTAAAATGATGGAAAAGAAGAAATTAGAGCATTATAGTCAAGCGCTAAAAGATCACATTTCCCTGTTATTACAAAATGCAAGAATCAACTAGATAAATAAGGGTGACTATAACACCAGGTTCTTCTATAACTCCATCCTTGTGCGGAGGAATACAAACAAAATCAAATCTCTAATAGATGATGAAGGCAAGGTGTGTACTGAAAAAAGCAAAAAAAAAAGGAGATGGTGGCTAAATATTACAAGGGTCTTTTGGGATCAAACTAATCAAGTTCACTGTGTAGGGAGGGCTTAGATTCTTGCATTGCAAACTTAAATGTTCTCTCCTAGGAGGCAAAGGAGAATCTTGTAAAACTAGCTTCTACAAAAGAAATCAAGCAAGTCTTATTCAGTTTTAATCCATGGAAATCCCCAGGCCTATATAGATTTGGTGACAATTTATTTCAAGCCACTTGGTCTATCACAGGTGAATTGCTAATGGATATGATGAATGAATTTTTGGCCGATGGTAAAATGCTAAGAGAATTGATCTATACTCATCTTTGCTTAATTATTAAGATACCTAACGATAACAGGCTGAATAAATTTTGTCCCATCTTATGTTGTAACACTATGTACAAGGTGATTTCAAAGATCATAGCCAACAAACTAAAGGACCCCTTAAAACATATAATACATTTCAAAGGGGGTTTTCATACCTAGAAGATCAATTTCAAATAATATCTTGATGGTGCAGGACTTAATGAAATATTATTGGTTAAAGAGACCTTCTGTTAACAAGAAGAATAGGAAAGAAAAAATAAACAATAAAATAATAAAAACAAAAGAAATATACAAAACTTAAATGCAATTTTCATGAAATTATGAGACAAACAGGCATATCAAGAGCTATGTTGTCAAAGTGGATTTCACCAAGGTAGTTGATATATTGTAAAGAAACTTCATCCTCACTAATTTGGAATGGTTTGACTTTCCTGTAAAGTTCACATGATGGATGAAGGCCTGTATATCTGCTACTTCATTTAGTGTTTTAATCAATGGTACTCGAAGAAAGATTTTTAAAGGGTATAAAGGAATAAAGCAAAGGGATCCATTATCCCTATACCTATTCACTCTCTCAATGAAGGTGTTGTCTAGATTGATTTAGAGGAACACTCAATACTACCTTAGTTTTATTTATACCTATAAATGCAAGGAAATGAAAATAACACATTTTACTTTTGTAGATAACTTCATAATGTTCTGTGGAGCTGAACATAATTATGTTGCCTTAATATTTAATTCCCTTTATTTATTTTATAGGTTGTCAAGTTTGAGAATAAATCTCCAAAAGAACAAAGTCCATTTCTCATTTGATATGAATGATCGAAGTGGATTAAGTGATATTACTGGATTGAATCCCCATAAAATGACTTTTAAATATGTAGGAGTACCAGTAATAACCTCTATAAAAACAAGATATCAAAGCTGCATACCTCTCTTTGATATGTTAAGGAAAAGGATATGTGCTTGGAAGAATAGATACATGTCTTTTGCTGAAAGACTACAACTTATAATATCAGTTTTAAGAAACCTAAACATCCACTAAAGCTTTTATCTAAGAAGATCAAAAAGGAACTAGATAAGTGTATCAAAAACTTTCTAAGGTCAAGAAATTAGAAAACTCAATAGGAGCTAAGATTAAATATGAAAACTTTGCTAGAGAAAGTAAGAGGGAGGCCTTGGAATGTTTTCTTTGTAATCTAGTTAGTTCTAGTGGCCAAGAGTATTTGAAGGCTACTTAGTGATAAGGAAGCCTTATGGTCAAAATGGGTGAATGGGTATTATCTCAAGGAATATAATTTTTTGCAGATTGATGAAAAACAAAAGTAGTCTTGGTCCTTTATATAAATGTTGATTAAAAAGGAATTAATTTATCCTCATACTAAAATCATGCTGGAAAATGGCAAGGAGACTTATTTTTGGTTTAATAAATAGGCATACCAAGGTCCTTTTATCTTTAGGGATGAATTGAGTTAATTTAATATAAGGATTCCACTCAGTGCTTGAGTTAATCAAATAATACAAAAGTGCAAATGGCTTTGAAACTTCAAGGGCTCAAATAGATAAGAGACCTACCTCCCTAATTATTCCCTCAACTCATATTTGATGGATAGACATACACCTAACAAGAGTAGAGTTTTTTGTAATTCTTCTTACCTTAAAATTTTCAGACCTTAAGGCTCAAAGATTTAGTGGTATAATATAGTATAGAAGAGAACCCTAACGGCTAAGGCTTCCTTTATTACTTGGCGCAATAAAAGGCAGATTAAAAACCAAAGACAAGATCCATGGCTCGACAAACCAATTATGCACACTATGCAACCAAGCTTTTGAAACTATCCCTCACTTGTTTTTCCAATACTTGTATACCAATGCAATTTGTTCAAGGATGCTACATATAGTAGACCTGAGATATACAAAAACAGATTAGGAAAGCATTGTGGGTTGGGCTAATGAGTAATATAGGAAAATAGGGAGAGACTATACCTGTTTAAGCTTGGCTTTTAACTGCATTGTCTTCTTTATTTCACATGAAATATAAATTGAGTAACCTGAGCGATTTGAAGTAAAAGGGTGGGAAAATAAAGTTTGTTTACTTAAAAAGTTCTTTATGATATGAAAAAGGCTCTAACTATGTGGTACAACATAATTGATAAGCATTCGCTATGTCTTGGTTTTACAGGAAAAATAAAAGTGAATCAATTTTATATGTTAAAACACTTAAATGTTGATATTATGATTATTTGTTTATACGTAGATGATCTCTTAGTAATAAGAAGCAATGTTATTCTTATTAAGTAATTTAAATAGGACATGATCAAAGTGAGCAATGACTTACTTCCTTAGAATATAGATCAAATCTGATTAATAAAGTGTTTTCATATATTGTAAGAAGTATATTAGAGAAAATCTAAGGAAATTTTAGATGGAGGAATACAAGTTAATGAGTACTTCAATTAATCAAAGAGGAATTCTACAAGGAACATAGTAAAAAAGAAAAAAAAAAGTGATGAGGTTGTTTATAAGGGCCTTATAAATTGTTTAATGTACCTCATAAAAAATTAAGTTAATCATTCTATAAGTTGTGAGTGAGTTATCAACATTTTTGTATTATGCAAATAAGGAGCACCTCAAAATAGCAAAACTTTTTCTTAAATATGTAAAGAAACTATTGATCATGAAGTTTTTTAAATTACAATCAAATTTTTAATTTTATGGTTTATCTTATGATGATTAGGTGGAGTCTATAAGTGATAAAGAGTAACTCGGGATACTACAAACTTAGTTTAGGAGTGTTCTTATAGAGATCTCAATCAGCTGTAGAAGTAGAATTTATAACTATAACAATAATCGATACCTTATGGATGAGAAAGGTGCTAGTTAATTTGAGGGTATTACGTATTTCTTGACAACAAACTATTGTAAAGTTTGACAATAAATTCTTTTATGAAAAAAACCAAACAATTCAACATTAAACTATATTTCTTTAGAGAAGTTCAGAGAATTAGTAAATATATTTGTTTTATTGCAAGACTAATGATAAGGCCAGTGACTAATATTTTTACTAAAGCTCTTTCCAAAATTTTTTTTTGAATTTTTGATAAAGAAGTTGAGAGTTTGCAACTACTCATGTAAAGAGGAGTGTTAATGTTTACCTTAGCATTTATTAAAAATAAGTTGGCATGGAATGGGTAACCATATTTTTAAGTATTTTTATATAATTTTTAATTACTATTTTTCAATAAATTGGTCTTTATTTACTATTTTAAATGAAAAATAGATGTCAATGATTTGTGCATTTAAGAATTTATTAATTCTAAAAATATGAAATCAGAAAATTTCATCCTTATTTTTATATTCTTATTTTATTCATTTATTGTTTTTAGATCCCCCTAATCCAATTATACCATAGTCTAAACCGCACCCCCTGATTTTGCCAATAAAGTCAGTTACAGATCTTTCAAACAGATTTGTCTTTGACCAATTGCAGCTTACTCTCGAGAATGATTTGATATCGTAGAGATTTTTAGATCGAGTGAAAGCTTGTCTAATACAATTCTGTTGTTAAAAGGCTAAATGGTAATAGGTCCTTGAAATTATTGGCAGAACTTAAGGACTGGACCATGCAGTTTGGGATGTAATGAAGATCTCTTTCTAGTGTACATCACATTGAAATAAAGAGAGGGGACCAGCCTAATTACTAGTGGGCAAGATTTGATCAACTAGAAAGAACCGTTGAATCAATCAACTTCACGATTCGTTGTTCTTAATCAGTAGTTTTGAGTGATGTGACAGGTTCTGATATGAAATCCTTTTGTCAGTCAAACTGGAGATAAATGGTTCTTATTAGCATTTGTGTCGAAGCAGTTGCCATCTTTATGCTCTCTCGTCTTTGATTTCAGACTCGATTTTAATTAGGACTTGCAGAAGAGTCCTATACTATTACGAAGGGACAAAAGTGAACGATAGAAAGCTGAAGAAGCACCTATAATCAAAGTCCTAGTCGGAACTGGATATTCCAGGATATCGCCTTCCTCGTGCTCAGAGTTACTGGGGTTTTACGGCATTACCTTGCACAACAAATTTTCAGGACTGAAAACGCAAGCGCCTTGCCTCTGAATTCCACTGCCTAGCAATGTCTTCAGCTACTTTATATGCATCAACTGAAGCTCCCAACAAACCTCGCCTGGTAAAACCAACGCTGTAAAGGCCATCCTCCCCTTTCCAATTGCTGGGGAATGAGTTTTTTGGAAAACCATCCTTGGCATTAAAGAAGTTGTCCTCCTTTTTATTCATAAATCGCAAAATAGACGTTATGCATGTACCTTTTTGGTGGTAGCATCATAACTACCAAAAAATACAACTATTATTACTTACCTTCAGCCATGATTTTAAGTTGGTCCTATAGCCTGTCGCTATAATAATTACATCAAATTCGTCCACTTGTCCATCAGCAAACTCTGCACCACTGGTTGTGAACCTTTTCACTCCTGGAACAGCCTATAAAGTTCAGGAAAAGTTAAGAAACAAATTAATCTCATGTTTGTAAATTGATCTAATCATAAAACTAGGTTAATATATAAATTTTTCGTGCAACCTAAACTGGTGCTTAAAATGAATGCTATATCCACCATTAAATACTACGATCTTAATGCATCATTGTCTATTTACAAGCTCTATCTGAAAAGTTGAAAAAAAAAAGAGAAATAGTACTACCTTGATATCACCAGATTTGAATTTTGCAAAAGTTCCAACATCTAGAACCGGTGTCTTCCCCACAGAATTCTTTAATTCAAGGGGTCCTATTTCAGGTCTGATGATCCCAGTTCTGCTTGTGTCACCTAGAATTACTTGCGAACATAGGAGGAGGAACCGGTCAACCATCTTTACGGAGAACCACTTTAACAACCACATTGAAAGAGCAAATGTTGATCTACCAAGGATCTCTTTGGGCAGAATATGCAGCTGCAAGATTAAAGAATTATTCGAATACCAGGAACATGTAAAATAGAAAACTCTTAAAAGGCCAGTCCAAAGTATAAAATAGCTAGTGCCTGTCCACTGTGCTTGAAAAGGAGACATGCCTGTGCAGCATATTGGCACAAGCATTGCTGAAAATTATACAGTTGGACCAACCTTCCTTCACTTGGCAATTTACCATAGGTGCTTAAGCTCTAAGTGAAATCATGAAAGTGATCGGGGTGATTCAGAACAAAATTATATTGATTGTGAAGTGCGACATCTACGAAAGAAAGTTGGGAATATGCAATAAGGTCGAAAAGGGTAGAATTGTTTCTGAAAGAAATTTTACATATCAATGGAGGAAAACAGGTAGAGAATAACACCTTATTACATCTTGTGTCCTACCATATTCCAAGTTCTTCTGTAAGTGACACTGAAGAATATATGATGGTTTAGAGCACATGGGAGAAATAGAAAATCAGATAGAAGTTTACCTTATCTCTAATTGAGACAGAAACTTGACACCCGTTATTACTAAGATCCAAGCTAACCTCCATGCCTGAGTTCCCACAACCTACTACCAAAACTTTACTTCCTTTTAGATCAGCACCATCTTTATATCTTACGGTATGCAGAAGTTTTCCTTCAAAATCTGAGACACCTGCAATATCAAGCACTACTGGTTCTGCATTCTCTCCAGTAGCTACTGTTGGAGATGGGTCCCTCTCAAATGGAGGGACTCCATCATTCTAATATTGCGGCACCGCAATCGTAATTGTTGAAAATAAGCAAAAGACAGCTACAAGCGGTGAAGTGCTTATATAAGGCACTCCCTGCTTCAGACAAAAACACAGAAAAATAGAGAGAAAAATCAGAGTAAATCAAATGCTCTAAAGTTAGGAAATATTCTTAAAGGATTGGTGAGTGACAAAATAGTGAGGTTAGTATTTGTTAGGTTGGAAAACACCTTGTGAGCCACTATTTTGATTTTATCTCTGTATACCTACTGTTTGTAATAGTGGAAGAAATATTCTGAGTTTTGTCCGTGGACGTAGCCCAAAGTTAAGGTGAACCACATTAAATATTCTGTGTCTATTTTGCTCATTTTATTTTTCCTTTTCACAAAATACACCTGCTGTGCCCAACAAGTAGTATCAGAGCTGTGTTTTCATTGAAGGTATTTTTTGAAAAGAATCATGTCACCAGGAAGACAAAATTACAACGAATTTTTTGGCGTGATTCGTTCGAAAAGTTAACGTAAAACGACAAAGGTGATGAATAGTACTCTTACGTTGTTTTAATAAATTTACAAGGTGACGCACTGTTTAGCAATAGTAATGAGTCCCGTGGTACTATTTGAGGTACTATTCACAAGTTACTATTTACCGGGTCCCGTGGTACTATTTTCGTGGGGTCCGACGATACTATTCCGGTGAGCACTATTCACAAGTTACTATTTACCTGGTCCCGCAGTACTATTCCAGTGGGGTCCAATGACACTATTCCGAACCAGTGGTGAAAATTTAGAAGATATCTTTCTGCCAAATTTTGACGTCCTGGTTCTATTTTTGAGGTCAGTTTTCTCAAATTTGGCTTAATTTGGCAAATGGAAGTGAAAACAAGTAAAATGATCAATCTAAACGGTATCAACTACCGTATATGGCGAACCAAGATGAAGGACCTCTTGATGATTACAAA
>JAOQMS010042428.1:0-13785 GCA_027563885.1 Erythroxylum longipes
TGTTAGCCCTCTTGGTTTGATGCCTCCAATGTGCACACACACTTAGGCGTCTTCCTAAGCTCTTCCCCAAGCTTGATTAACAAAACTCCTTGAAGTTCTTGTGAAATAAAAGCTTCTACATAAATTTGAAATTGTGCTTTGGGCTTATTGGAGCGTGACCTTGTAATTGGACCCATTGGCATCCTCAAGTCTCCATTGCCTTGGTGAGTTGTATCACATGTACTTTAGGAGCTGCTTTACACACATTTGAAAAATGTCCCTTATTGCCACAATTTAAGCACTTCAACTTGGCTTTGTTGCACTTCTTCTTGAACTTTTTCAAGATGGCACCGTTCCCATTGTCCTAACCATCCTTCCTTTTCTTCTTCCCTTTCAACTTGTTCTTGTGGGGAAAGGAAGTTCCAGCAACATATGCCTTTTGTAATATCTGATTTCCATATTGAGGGTTAGAGCCTTAGATTATTGTATATGAGTCAAATATTCATGAATTTCATTCACATGCAAAGTATTTGCATACACACATGAATCATGATTTAGAAAACATTACAAAGATTGTATATGCACTCAATTGACATATTATGGGGCATGAAACTAAAATGAACGTGATTTGAATGTGCATTTTCGATGTCTTGTACTTTGTAGCATGATATAATATAAAGTTAATGATGATTAAATTGGGATGGATTGCATGAGTGTTGATAATGAAATGAGTTCTAGAAAATGATGTGAATGATAGTTTTTGTTTTGGTTTTTGATGGAAAGACAATAATTTATGAGCTGCCAAATAAATGATTTCGAGTTAGGATTGGAGATGAAATTGATGAGGAACTGAAATATAATTAAGGTATAATTGAGGTATAATTAATGGACCATGATGAAGATGTTTTGAATTTTGTATGAAGGTAATAGAATCTGGAAAAAATTGAACGAATTGGATGGTGAACTTTCAGTTCGCTCATCCCACGATCGTGGGAGCTGCATACACGATTATGGGAAGTGCCTTGAAGTGAAGAAAATGTTGTTTTGTGTGATTATTAAATTAACTAAGGATAAGTTACTTTAGTGCATTTAAACTTGATTGAGGCTTGAAATGAACCTAGTTTGTTCGTCCGAGGAGTTCCATATTCAGGATTATATTGCAAGTGCTTTCTAATTGCATGTGAATATAGAAAATGTGTACTCAATTGAGTGTAGAATGTCGAACTTAAATCCAATCAATGTGATAAATGACTGTGCACATTGAATGATAGTTATGGGGAGGAATATGAAATGTGTCAGCAATTAAATGTGAATTGTCGAACTTAGATCCAATGAATTTGATATGTGTGATAGAAGCACACCAGAATGAAAGGTAAAGGAAGTATGGCATATGGAATGACGCATCACATTATTATGCATGATCAAATAAAGGAGTTGTGACCAGAGTGACTAGTGTGAAAAAGAGCTTAAAGCTCATAAATGTGCACAAAGAGCCATAAGATCAGTTATTAATGAGCCAGGAATCCACTACAAGTACGAGACAGTAAATGAAATGAGCCCGATATCTACAACAGTTAAGGAACAGAAAATAGGCACTTAGTCACAACAAAGTAAAAATGAATGGAGTCACACGTGCATTTTCATATGCATCCTTATATGTATCATATGATTGAATTGTTTGAAATATAGTTGAAATGAAGATGAGGATGTGTTATGATATGAAATGTCAGTTTACTTGATACTTACGAAAGTGTGATAAGCTTGATGTACTTGATAAGGTATGACAAAATGTAATGAGATATTCAATACTCAATGATATGTAATACTTTTTGAATTGGGATAGGACTTATCTCTGTGTATCCGACTTAAGTGAATACATCGATGATGGTTCACTCATTGAGTTCGCAAACTCATTAAAATAGCAAAATTATCTTTCAGGTTTAGAAGAGATCTAGCTATTGTAGTTGAAGTAGATATAGCATTTGGACATGAGCTAGTGGTCAGAATCAGTTATACTTGTAAATGCCTTCAGTTATTTTGTATTAAGAATTATATTTCTTAACTATTGTACAATGTATGTGTGAATTTTGAAATGTAATGACATTTATATCTAGATATGTTTGTAAATGAAATGGGCCAAAAATGAATATTGGTTTGCTTAAGATGTGTTTGATGCCTGAAAATTTGTAATGTGTTGATTTGATCGTCTTAACGTGCCATCCTTGTAGAGTATGTTCTCGAATATTGAGAGTGGTATGTCAAACCTTTGAATGTTTCTTGAGAGTTGTGACGTAAATTAACCTTCATCAATTGCAACTCCTCATTAGGCTAGGAACGAATTATTGTTTGAACTTGTCGCTCATTAGTGAGCACATGGCTAGCGGATTTGAGTTGATGAATCATGCTTGACATCTCACGTAAGTGGGCACCTATGGTGTGGTTAGTCCTCTTACTATAATTCTCAAACTTGAGAATCATAACTCTTTTTTCTCTAAAGAAACATCTCCATACTTAGAGTCTTGGTCAAATCCCATATGGCTTTGGCCTACTCAAGCATAGAGAAATCTACCATTAGTTCATCAACCATGGTACTCAAGAGAGTAACATGGGCCACTTAATCTTTCTTCTTATATGCATCATAGGCATTAGAGTTTCCACTCACGCTAGTGGGTCGACCGTATGGAAGAGCACATCAAGTGTATCTTGCTCAATTAAGATGAACTGAACCTTTTGTTGCCAAATGGAGTAATTTTCTCCTTCAAGCTTGACGTCTTTATTTAATTCAGCAACAATATTCTTACATGCCATCTACATTGATGCAATTATCACATGTAAGTGCATTTCTACCACAAAAAGACTTTATCAAGCAACATGCATGAGAAACATCATATGTAAGTGCATTTCTACCACAACAAGACTTTATCAAGCAACGTGCATGAGAAACAACTATTTCATGCTAAAACATGGAAAAAGAAATGCATATAGCATTCGATTAGAAATATTTCAACATGCTTTCAATGTTTCACAAAACATGCTCTCAATAAAGCCTTCAATTGAGAATGGCAACTATCACTCATATAACATATAGCAACAAATACGTTCACATGCCATTATCATGATTGCACTAAAAACTATATTCTATCATATTAATATGTCAATTTTATGATTATAAAATCATTTCAAATCATGCTTCCAATCTAAATCTCTGATACCATTTGTTGATTTTAGATTATACTCAGATAAGAAATCTCATGATCTCATAAGCATACAAGATCCTACGCATGTCACTAAGAAGAATAGGATGACATACTAACTTGAAATGCAGCGGAATAACTCCTTGTATGCTTGATGTTTTGTCTTCCTTGTGGAGATCCACTATGGCTTCTCCTTCTTCTCCATCAACTCGTCGCGGTTGGAATGGATGGAGTAGGTCGACTCATGAAGACTTGAAAGAAGGGAGTGTTTTCGGCTCAAAGATGGGGAGAAGAGTGTAGTATTCGGCCAAACAAAAAAAACACACTCAAAGGAACTACAAATTTTCTTTTTATAGGCCACCAAAAGGTGCCTTTGAAGACTCATGACTCTTCTAAGAGTTACGTCTCTTGGTGAAACATCATGACTCTTCCAAGAGTTATGTCTCCTGGCGAAACATCATGACTCTTATCCAAGGGACACATCCTTTGGCAAAGAGTCATGTATCTTGACTTAAAGTCATGATGGTACACTCATGACTATTCAGTCTTGTACATGAACCTCTTTTTGGCCGAATGGTCACAACTATTGGCCAAAATAACACATCCTTTCATCCAAAGTATAGATACCTTTGGAAAGGGTGTCATGTATGTTCATTCTAAGGCAAGGTATACGATGAATCTTCCCCATTGTCCAAATTCAAACTCTTGGCTGAATTCATCTTTTCTTGGTCAAATTCATGTATCCATGTGGAGACAATGAGCGTGCACTCTAAGTGCATGCATGGGAAGATGCATTATGGCGTGCTACAGCTCATGGTACATGCTAGTCTCCATTGTACACTCAAGCATGCTAGATTTCTTCATCTAGCACCACCAATTTTGCCTATTAATCTTTGGTTTCAACTCCAACTCATGTTCCTTAATTAGCTCTTTTAGCTTAACTAGGGTGAACATATTTATAGCTAGTTTCAATTCCTAAAAACCAAAGATGAGCTGGGGTAATCTCAATTGAGTCCAACTGAGCTTATCCCTAGCTTTCTAGCTATTAACTAGTTTTAATAAGCTCCACGAGCTCACCTTAAGCTAGCTTTAAACACTTGAGCTAAGGGAAAGCCACGTCAAGCCACTTATAGCTTACATGAGCTTCATTAAGCTCCCTTGAGCTAAGGGTTAGCTCCTTACATGAAACCCAAGCATTTTCAAATATATCTTGGTGTGTCAAATAGAATTTGTAGCACTTAAGCTATAAAATTCCAATAGTTAATCTCGATAATGCCTTAGAATATTCGATAACAACTACATTGTCTTGAAAGTCCATGATCAACCCTTGCAAAGCCTCCTTCACGCATTTAGTTATTGCTTTTTTCATAAGATCTCCAATTCCTTGTAATGGATTGGTGAGTGTTGATGCAAGCTAATATCCACCAATTAATTTATTATTTTAAAGTTTAATGTTATAACTAATTAGTCACCAACTATTTAATAATAAATATTTAAAAGAAGATCATGAGTTAAAATATATCATTGAAATATAACGCTAAATCTAAGTTGACATTTACCTAGTAATAGCAACATATCTTTTATGATTAATAAAGAATTTAAGAAGTTTAATAAATTTAAGATAGTTGTTATGTTTATAAGATTTGGATGGGCATATGAGTTATTGTACAAAATTGGGCAATTTATATTTTAGGAAACTGTGTCATTCATTTATAAAAGGGTAAATAAAGCTTTCACATAATCCAATTATAAGAGGAATTCATAGGAAGGTAGTTAACAAAATCAAACTCTAGAAAGTTTTTATGATGGAATTTCTGATTTTTTTAGTAACTAATTAATTGAGTTAATTTAATCAAAATTTAAATAAACAATTACCTAAGTAATTTGAAGAGATTACCGTTTCAATTACCTTTGTTTTATTTTTTTATAGGATCGACTTATAACTTACTTCTATATTACTTGACCAACTTATTTACTTGCAAACATGTGTGTTAAATGTTTGATATGGTATGGATTATATTGTCTTTGAGTGAATAATTTACATTTAGGTGTGTAAATTTTGACCTTTGACCATAAATTAAAGGTGGCCAATGATTAACACCAATATACAGTATGATGTGATGATTTGCTATGTATAAATATGTCCTTGAAAATAAAGTCTTGACTTCAAACCATAAACTAGATGCTATATATGATTTCAAGGGTGTGATTTGGCAATATCCTTTGACATTAAAATTTTAAGTTGGAGGTGATATGTGATCTCGAAGATGGATTATAACAACACTACTATTTGAAGGTTAAAATGATTTGGCAATATTGTATTGTTTGATATGTGAAATTGTTAATGAGCTTCCTTTCAAGTATAATATAGATGATATGATATTATATGACTTTTTTAATGGTACAAGGTTATTTTGTGTTCAATTTATAGAATGCCTATTAAGTATGATGGTTATGTTGAGGTGTTATATAATTTTTAATGTGATTGTGAAGTTGTTTGTGATTGATTTGTATATTCATATATTTTATAATTTCATTTATTGATGTTGAAAGATGATTGTCATAGTAATTTACAATCTATATAGGCGCTTAGGTCCTTTATTTCAATTAATATTTATATTAATTATTGTTAATAATATTTACAATTAAATTATTTTAATAGAAGTTTTAACAATAAAAATCTATTTGATGTTTGGTGGGTTGGTGACCTATAAATCACTTGGTAAAGCTTTTAATTTTCTGCTTATTATTGATTTGTATAATAGAAGCATAGTTTTATTTTTTACAACTACTAAAATTAAAACAAAATTGAAATATTAACATAAAATCAAAATTAATTTGTTAATTCAAAAAAATTAACGAAATATTACTTAGTAATAGTTTGTTTGAAGATTCTAACATACAAATCTTGATTTCAAAACTAACATTACTACATTATTTATACATTCACCTTTCCCATAACAATTTTAAAACTAATAATAATTTTATTATAAGAAAAAAGATATTTGAAATATATTCTCACGTGTATGGATTTCTTTTTTGAATATCAGCACAAGGTATTTTGCAATATATTATTTGATTTCTAAATTCCAATTATAGCTCCAATCTACTTTAGCAATAAAGGTGTCCCATAATTTTTGTGCTTAAAATTTTAGTGTCTAAGTCTCCATCATGACAAGACATACTCCAATCAAGTCCTTGACCAAACAATGTTGGTAAAAATCAAAAAGGAAATTTGAATATGTGCCAATTGTGAAGGAGGGTAAAGGATCACTTTTCTCGATGTCCTGATCTCTTTTAAATGTAAATCCATTTTTGTTAGTTATGCTACCATCCATTTAGTTATTCCTACATCCTTGTCAAGATTAGCTTGTTTAATCGAGCAATTTTATAACCCTTAGCTAGGTAGAATTTCTTTCTCTTAAGGACCTATTATCGTTATATATCGTTTTGTTGAGATGTATTACTTAGCTGAATATGAATTTTAATTTTCTCATATTGTCTTTTTTCCTAAATCAGGTTGGTATACATAAAGCAATAAGAAAGTAGGGATGACATGTCGGAATTTTATAGCTTAAGTGCTAGAAATTTCATTTGATGCACCAAGATATATTTGAAAGTTCTTGGGTTTTATGTAACGAGCTAATCCTCAGCTCAAGGGAGCTCAATGAAGCTCATGTAAGCTATAAGTGGCTTGACATGACTTTTCCTTAGCTCAAGTGTCTAAAGCCAGCTTAAGGTGAGTTGGTGGGAGCTTATTAAAACTAGTTAATAGCTAGAAAGCTAGGGATGAGCTCAATTGGACTCAATTGAGATTACCCCAGCTCATCTTTGGTTCTTGGGAATTGAAGCTAGCTATACATGTGTTCACACTAGTTAAACTAGAAGAGCTAATTACGGATCATGAGTTGGAGTTGAAACCTAAAGCTTAATGGGCAAAATTGGTGGTGCTAGATGAAGGAATCTAGTGTGCTTGAGTGCAAAATGGACACTTGGGTGTATCATGAGCTGTAGCATGCCATAATGCATCTTCCCATGCATCCACTTAGAGTGCAAGTTCATTGTCTCCACATGGATACAAGAATTCGACCAAGAAAGGATGAATTCGGTCAAGAGGTTGAATTCAACTAATGGAGAAGATTCATCATGTACCTTGCCTTAGAATGAACATACATGAGACCCTTTCACTAAGGTATGTGTATTTTGGATGAAAGGATGTGTTGTTTCGGCCAATGGTTGTGACCATTTGGCCAAAGAAGGGGTTAATGTACAAGAATGAATGGTCATGAATGTAACATCATGACTTCAAGTGAAGTTACATGACTCTTTCCCAAAGGATGTGTCCCTTGGCTTAGAGTCATGATATTTTGCCGAGAGACATAACTCTTAAAAGAGCCATGATGTTTTGCCAAGAGACATAACTCTTGGAAGAGTCATGACTCTTCAAGGGCACCTTTTGGTGGGCTATAAAAGGGGATTTCGTAGTTCCTTTGAGAGAGTTTTTTTTGACCGAATACTACACTATTCTCCCCATCTTCGAGTTGAAAACACTCCCTTCTTTCAAGTCTTCATGTGTTGAAGAACTCTCCCATAAAATAGTTGTTAAGCTTATTAAGAGCATTGTGGGTGAACCATAAGGATTACTACTTTTATAAGTTAGCAACTCTTCCGACCTTAGTGCATTATGACAAGATCATTCTACTCCATCCATTCCAACCACGACGAGTTGATGGAGAAGAAGGAGAAGCCATAGTGGATCTCCATAAGGGAGGCAAAACATCAAGCATACAAGGAGTTATTCTGCTGTGTTTCAAGTTAGTATATCATCCTACCCTTCTTAGTGATGTGCGTAGTGTCTCATATGCTTATGAAATCATGAGATTTCTTGTTTGAATTATGATCTAAAATCAACATGACAATGGACTGGAGTCGAGCCCGGATTGATTGAACTCCTGCCATCTTGGGCCCGGGCCCAAGGTCCAACTTGGTTTTGGGCCACTCGATCCTAACCCGGGCCTAAGACTTTTAAAAAATTTTCAAAATCAGATCCGAAGCTCAGTCAACCTAAATCTTGCCTATTAACTTCAGACTAGTTTGAGCAGGGCAATCTGGGCCTAATTCCAAGCCTATAAGGAAGAGAGAAGAAATTGTTATCATCTTAAAACCAACTAGTTTTATAATTTAAACCCTTGTATCTTGCTTCTCTAACTTTTAGTAGTTAGGTTAAATTATTTTTCCCTTATTTATTTAATTGTTCTATAATTGTCAATGATACCTTCCATTCCAACACCCTGTTTCATGATGGGGATTAGCGGTTCTAATTTAAGCACGATTTGGTTGTTAGTCTTATAACCTTTTTATGATTGTAAAGCCTTACATTATAAATAGCACATTTGCACACTCAAAGTAGAAGTACCAATTAAACTAATAATTTTTAATTATTGCAAAAGCAACCCAAAATATGCATGCTCAAGTTTATGTCGTGCACTTCGCAATTCCTCGTCTAACCACGTCCAATGTTAATTGCACTATCAAATTATCATTATCACTTCTTCTCAAAGATAAGTATTTTTTACTGTAACATGAAGAGTAATTTTTGCATAAAAAGACAGTGTTAGTTTTTTCTATTTGTGAAAATTTCCTATTAGTTTTTTATTTTGTGAAAATTTCCAATTTTATGTGATTCATAGTTTTCAGGTCTTATGAAATTAGTGAACTATGGTCGGTCTTAATGACCATGTATTTTACATCTTTGAAGTATGATTGCACAAACAAATTTAGTTTTGTCACTAACTAAAATGTCTTTTAATTTGGTTCCATAGGCCGCAAACATTGGTAGCTCAATTGATAGTTTTGTGCATCTCAAGAAACCAAAAGAAGTGCATGTTCAAGTTTCTAATGTTTCCTTACACTATAAGAAAAATGCCATTTTGTGACCAAAATTACCGACAGAAGGAAAGCATGTACACTCCGTCGGTAATTAAGTTTAGCGACGGACTTTACTGACAGACAAAGGCGTCATAGAAACAGCTGTAGCTAATAATTTCCAACAGAATAACATTGTTCGTTAGTAAATATACCGATGGTTTATTCTGACTGTTAGTAAATTTTCTGACAGACAATGCTATTCTATTAGCAAATGTACTGATAGTTTGCTCCTTTCCATTGGTTAGTTTGTTAAAATGTTACCGACGGTTACATTCCATCTGTGATATTACCAACGGTAGTGTAGTCTTCTGTCGGTAAATTTAGCGATAGAACTGGTTATTTCGTCTGCGATTACCGACTGTTAGTCTTGTATCATCAATAAATACAATTGTTTTTACTGACAGAACGATGTTGTTTCGTCAATAAATCAACCAGAAATATTTTTTAAACTGAAATTAATATTTGATTAAATTTTATAAAAATATTACAATTTAACTCCTAGGCTCGTGGAAATTTTCACCAATAAGCCTCACGAGATCACAAGTTTTCAGCCTATATAACCGTCCTAGGGGTTTATTATTGAACGAATTGTTTTGTTTATGAAATGTATTAACCAATTGAATTAATCACCTACAATTGATTTCAAAACTATGATACGTGAAATTGTTTACACCTCTAAATCAAGAAAACAAGTTCTTGCAATGACTCCTAGGCTAGTGGAATTTTTCACCGATATGCCTCACGGGAGCTGTATCACAGGTTTCCAGCCTATATACCATCCTAGGAGTTTATTATGGAACGAATTATCCATAATATCTCAAACTGATTTCACATACAGTAAATACTTAGACTATTAAAGAAGAACATAAAAAACTCATCCATGATTATAAGAATATTCTAATATTCTAAACAACAACACAAAATCAAGACTTCCTTTGCGTTCGCACAAAATCCAAAGGTATAAGAATCGTATTATTAAAGCAATACATATGGTAAAATTTAGTTCGATGACTAACCTGGATGGATGAGCAATGCTCTTCAACACAATAGGGCCTGCTAAAAAAATATGAAATATTTAATATAATACAGTTGTTTTATTATTAGGTGAAAGCAAAGTACAAAAGTAAGAACTTATAAGGGAACCACTATGCTATAAATTAAAAGGTGACATAGCATATCAACACTAGTCATCTACTATTGGCAACAGTAGCTCATTTGTATGTTTTAAGTTACCTTACACACTTATCTTGGTCTATTTTCTTTAATCTTTTCTTTTTGATTTACTTTTTTTAGTGTACGACTACTTTGGGTTACCACTTAGAGATATACAGAATTGAACTTTCATATTCTTGTTAGGTTTTTTCATGTATAAATGAAGAAAACTTTAAGCCATTACATATAACATGATGCAATTAAATAAACTCAAATTTTACTCCATCATCTCGAAGTTATTTTTCTCTGATATGTTTACAAATTGGAAGAGTCAAGCTTAGCAATGTCATACTTTCACCTTTAGTATCATAAGTATATGATCATGAACAGAAAAAATATTGGTTTTATTGAATGTTTTAAACTTCGTGAACTCTTGAAAACTATTAACGGTTTGAGTTTGTAACAAATTTAGTTAGTGAATGGAAAATAAATATTTTCTATTTCCTATTTCCTATAAGACAATACCGCTATGTATGATTATAGATCATCATATATAAAAAGCATACTCTTACTTTACAATGCATTTTACTAACAAACTCATAAAAAAGGATCTATATAGCTTAAATTATAAGCAATTTATCTAAGAATATGGTAGACAAACTTTGCTTCTTTTGTTATTACTGAAATTTTGAACATCCAAATCTAGAGCAACTTACACCTTCTTAGGTTACCTTACTTTTTTTTCCAGCATTATAAGTATTGTTTTAATGACATACAAATATTTTAAACTTTTCTATTAGTTTCTTCAACTTGCTACATGATAATATCATACAAGTTTAAGTTAATGTTGTAGATAATTACAATATAATTCTTAAATGATTATTAGAAACTGATGTGCTTATCTATTTATCTGTATTGATGCTTGAATAGAAATGAAGAGTTAATATGGGTTGAAGAGTTCTTATTGCAATAACAAAAATTAGATTGGTTCCTAGTCATTTTTAGGTTTTAAAAAAATAATCAAGCTTAAGTTCAAGTGACATAATTTCGGTTTGATTAAGCCTTATGCATCAAGCTAAGATTGGGCTGAAATATAAAAGTTCAAGTTAAGCTTAGGCCATAGGCGATCTAGGCTTGACTCAATTCGAATATGTGCCAGTTGTTAGTTATGCTACCATCCATTTAGTTATTCCTACATCCTTGTCAAAATTACCATGTTTGATCGAGTAATTTTATAACCCTTAGCTAGGTAGAATTTCTTTCTCTTAAGGACCTATTATCGTTATATATTGTTTTGTTGAGATGTATTACTTAGCTGAATACAAATTCTAATTTTCTCATATTGTGTTTTTTCCTTAATCAGGTTGGTATACATAAAGCAATAAGAAAGTAGGGATGACATGTCTGAATTTTATAGCTTAAGCGCTAGAAATTCCATTTGACGCACCAAGATATATTTGAAAGTGCTTGGGTTTTATGTAAGAAGCTAACCCTCAGCTCAAGGGAGCTCAATGAAGCTTATGTAAGCTATAAGTGGCTTGACATGACTTTTCCTTAGCTCAAGTGTCTAAAGCTAGCTTAAGGTGAGCTGGTGGGAGCTCATTAAAACTAGTTAATAGTTAGAAAGCTGGGGATGAGCTCAATTGGACTCGGTTGAGATTACCCCAGCTCATCTTTGGTTCTTGGGAATTTAAGCTAGCTATAAATGTGTTCGCACTAGTTAAGCTAGAAGAGCTAATTAAGGAGCATGAGTTGGAGTTGAAACCTAAAGCTTAATGGGCAAAATTGGTGGCGCTAGACGAATGAATCTAGTGTGCTTGAGTGCACAATAGACACTAGGGTGTATCATGAGCTGTAGCATGTCATAATGCATCTTCCCATGCATGCACTTAAATTGCAAGTTCATTGTCTCCAAATGGATACGTGAATTTGACCAAGAAAGGATGAATTCAGCCAAGAGGTTAAATTCGACTAATGGAGAAGATTCATCATTTACTTTCCTTAGAATGAACATATATGGCACCCTTTCACCAAGGTATGTGTATTTGGATGAAATGATGTGTTGTTTCAGCCAATGGTTGTGACCATTCAGCCAAAAAAGGGGTTCATGTACAAGAATGAATGGTCATAAGTATACCATCATGGCTTTAAGTAAAGATACATGACTCTTTCCCAAAGAATGTGTCCCTTAGCCAAGAGTCATGTTGTTTTCCAAAGAGACATAACTCTTAAAACATCAGCTATTACCGTGAGTTTTCCTGCTAGCTGTTACCAGGTAATTTTACGACGGAACTTTGTGTTTTGTCGCTATTATCCGTCGGAAAACTTGTGGGAATATTTTTCCTCCACGTTTATCTATGAATTTTTAGTCTGTCGGTAAATCTGCCAACATTAAAAATGGAAGGTCAATTTTTGTCTCTAATTTACGACGGAATATATTCCACCAGTAATTTTCCGTAGGTAATGTAAGTTTTCTTGTAGTGATAACAACTCAAGGTTCTACCACATCCAATTTCAATTGCCCTAATTCAAACTTTCATCCTATGGTGGAATGATCATTTCTTGTCACAGGTTTAATGCAATGAGGTAATTAGATATTGTTAATATGCTGAATTTTTACAATCAATTGTTATAGCCTTTTTTATTTCTTCCAATGATAGCTGTATTTCTCGAAGTGTCGGTTTCAATGGATCATTTGGGTAGTGAAAATGACTTTAGAGATTGCTTAAGAGTTATTATCTGGTGGGTTTGTGGCGGGAGTTCCTTAGATGGATTTGGATAAGCTCGTGAGTTCAATTATAGATGGATTTCAAGTTAATATGAAACCAACCGGTTCATTAATATCTGTTTATTTCATTTTTGTTTGTTCCCAATGTTAATTACTATTGATTTTAGATCATAAATCAAATAAGAAATCTCATGATTTCATAAGCATACAAGATCCTACACATGTCACTAAGAAGGGTAGGATGATATGCTAACTTGAAATGTAGCAGAATAACTCCTTATATGCTTGATGTTTTGCCTCCCTTGTGGAGATCCACTATGGCTTCTCCTTCTTCTCTAACTCGTCAAGGTTGGAATTGATACGACAACAACCTAGAGTCAATGTCTAGATCACCTCCGTTTCAGTGATTGTTCCCAATACCTAAATTCAATCAATCTAACACGACCCTTCACCCCCA
Source organism: Erythroxylum longipes (assembly GCA_027563885.1). NCBI lineage: Eukaryota > Viridiplantae > Streptophyta > Magnoliopsida > Malpighiales > Erythroxylaceae > Erythroxylum > Erythroxylum longipes. Next base: position 13,439 of record JAOQMS010042428.1, read on the forward strand.
AAACAGCAAGTAATTGGTAACAAAGAGTACAAAGATTGTAATAATTGAATTAACGCCACAAGTTAGAACTTACTTGATAAGTTGAATCAATCCTTAAGGTAAAACAAGAAAGAATCTAAATTCTCTCTTGAAGAAGACTTTTCAATGTTTATTCATGTATGATCTGAAGTTCATGCATAAAGCAAGGGTTTAAATACCCTTGTGCAATAAAAACCCTAACAAAGATAACCTTAAAAACCTTAAAGAAAGCCCAAAATATCAAAAAGGCCCTCTTGAAACAAATCTGCCCAAGAACAAATCCCACATGGATTTGGGCTTCAAAACTAATTAAAATTGACTAGTCCTAG
>JAOQMS010042429.1:0-13783 GCA_027563885.1 Erythroxylum longipes
CATGAGATGTGTTTTCCTAATTTCTCCAATTGATCTCACGTGTACCCGTTTCTATGGTTCAACCCGTTATATGGAAATGGGATGTTACATATTTGGCCCACGTCATTGATACCCGAACTGATCAGAATTTGCAGGATATTCCTGTGGTTAAGGAATTCTTAGATGTGTTTCCCGCTGAGTTATTTGGCTTACCTCCAGATCAGGAAATAGAGTTCACAATCGATCTGGTTCTAGGTGCTGCTTCTATATCCATTCCCTCATATAGGATGGCAACTGTGGAGCTGAAGGAGTTGAAGGCTCAGTTGCAGGAGTTGCTAGAAAAGGGGTTCATTAGGCCCAATGTTTTACCCTGGGGAGCTCCAGTCTTATTTGTGAAAAAGAAGGTTGGAATTTTGAGTCTGTGCATTGATTATAAGCAACTGAATCAAGTAACAATGAAGAACAAGTAACTATTGCCTAGAATCGATGATTTGCTTGATCAGTTGCAGGGAGCTCAGGTGTTCACTAAGTTATAATTAAGGTTTGGGTACTATCAGTTGAAGATAGCAGAGATTGATGTACCGAAGAGTGCTTTCGAGAGCAGGTATAGGCATTATGAGTTCTTACTAATGCCATTTAGGTTGACTAATGCCCCAACTGCATTTATGGCATTGATAAATAAGATGTTTTAGCCATACATGGATCACTTTGTGATAGTGTTTATCCATGACATGTTGGTGTATTCGAAGAGTAGAGAAGAACATGCTGAGCACTTGAGAGTAATCATATATATTATGAGGGAGAAACAACTATATGCCAAATTTAGTAAATGTGAGTTTTAGCTGAGTCAAGTAGTGTTGTTGGGTCAAATAGTGAATGGACAAGGTAGGATCCAAGGAAGATAGAGGCAATAATGAAATGGGAGGCTCCGAAGAATGTATAAAAAATCTGGAGTTTCTAAAGATTAGCCAGATATCACCAGAGGTTTGTCGAGGAGACCTCAGTGATCTTAGCCCCTCTGACTAAACTTCTGAGAAAGAATGTGGTTTTCAGATAGAATGAAGATTGTCAGAGAAGCATTGGGGAACTAAAACATCGGTTGACTATAGCGTCGATGTTGACTATTCTATCGGGAATTAGTGGTTATGTAGTATACAGTGATGCTTTGAATTAGGGTTTGGGGTGTGTATTGATGGAGTATGGCAAGGTGATAGCCCATGCATCCAAACAATTAAGGTCTCCCAAGATAAACTATCTAATACATGATTTAGAGCTTGCAGTAGTAGTTTTTGCTCTAAAGATATGGAGACATTATTTATATGGATAGACATTCCATATATACACTGATCATAAGAGCTTGAGGTATCTGCTAAGTCATAAGGAATTGAACATGAGACAGAGGATATGGATAGAGTTGTTAAAGGATTATGATTGTACGATTGAGTACCTTCTAGGAAAAGCCAATATGGTAGCAGATGCATTGAGTAGGAAGTCAAATAGCAGTGCAGCTCAGATTCAATTATCTAGGTTACTGAGTTTGGTTCAATTGAGAGCTTTGAATGTAAGGCCACAAATTGTACCCTAGTTGGAATGTTTTATTGAACATGTATTGCATATGTCTTAAATTATGGTTTAATGAATCATACTTAGACAATTGGAATTTATTGTCTTCATTAGAGACTTAAGGTATTAATGTGGGGCCCAGGTCTTAGAATATATGTCATGGATACATTACATAAGTTTTAGGTGATGATTAAGTGAAAATAAGGCTTGAAAGTTCTTAAGAATCCAAGCTTGAAGTGAGTTTTTTACATGATCAATTGTGATATCTAGAGTGACATATAGTGTTTGTTTGTAAACCAATGTGACACTCTAACTTGTAAGTGCCATATCTTTTGATTCTTATGTCTAAAAATTACAAATTTTATACCATTAGAAAGCTAAGAGGATAATATACAACTTTTATGAAGACAATATTTCAAATTCAGTCTAAATCAATACAGTTTATTGATGGTTTATACGTGGACTAATTTCTTGTGACAAATGGCAGCATGTTGTGTGGATGAGTGGCAGCTCCTAAATGGGACAAGTGGAGAAGCTATTACCATTTTGTGACACATAGCATTGGAGGAGATAAGGTTCTACTGAAGTTTTCTGTATTACTTAATTTTCTTCATCTTATTCTCTCACCACCAAACTCTCTCTCTCACTCACACCTCCTGGAAATGTTTACATGCTTTTTGGATTATCATCTTCACTTGACGTCTTTACATGCTACTGCACTAAGGAAGTTAGATTCTACTATTTTTATGTTGATGTCCCTCTTGGTCGTCTTAATCTTGGATTTGTGATATTTGCTTGAAAGTCTAGAGTGGCTTGCTCATTGAAGTAGGAAATTGTGTTAAAGAAGATATGGGAATACTAATCTTTATTGCATGTTATCTTATGAATTATTTAATGCTTGATTGGATAGAATATGTATGGATTTGTTGATGAGTTGAGGTATGGACATGAAATTGATGTGTACTTGAGACATGACTAATATGGAATTGTGGTGAAAAGGATGAATGTTGGAGTAAGGTGTTGAAGGTGTAAAATGTGAATGAATTGTACTGGTTTCATTGACAGGATTTCACTAAACATTCGTCGTTATTTAGGCTATAACTTGACCTGTAGATATCCAAATGGAGTGATTTTTATTGTGGATTAAACTAAACACATATTCCTATAACTTTCATGAAGGAATTGAGTTTTGATTTTGTCTTGAAGGATGATGACATTTGGCCTAAAGTTGAATTTAGTATTCTGCCATTGTTTGAGAATAGTCTTACAAAATACTGAACCAAAATGTATGATTTTGATGTCATTAGAAACTGAATACATAGAGGAAATTTTGGTTAGAAGAACATATTAACCAGAAACCTCTTTTTATATGTCCAAATAGCCATACAAACCTGACCCAAAACTTGTCCTAAGAAATCTGAACTAATCTTGGTTGTTTAATTGTTGACATATATATGGTTCGGACTTTAACAGTGGTTTTATTATACTTAAGTGAGATTAATAATGAACCTTGGTGATGTTAGATTAATGTAGTAAAAGGTGTTAAGTTATGGTTTATAAATGAAGTTGATAATATAAAAGATATATGGTTTATTAATGATGAGCATAACGTTGAATTGCTTGGTGTGATTATGAATGAATGAGCTATTAAGGCTTATGTGTTATGAATTAGATATGAATGATTGTCAATTGGGAATTTCTACTACAATATTGTGACAATACCGGACCATTAGCCGTCTAAGGAGTTTTATAGTTAGGATTGTATTTGAAATGCTTGCTAATTGTGTGCATATGCATAATGTTTGATGACTCACCATTTCTATTGATGCAAAATTGCACATGTTTGTATTTATAAGGTTTGCATTAAAATTATGAAATCTGAAATGGATTGTTTTAAAAACTATCAAGTCTTAGTCGTGGGTAAATAGGCATGCCTATAAGGGTCTGCAGCTGCTCCTGGATACATTTAAAGTGTCGACACTTTGGTGTCTCCTGATTATGACACTTTGGTGTCTAAGACATAAGTCTCTCTTGATATTGACACTTCGGTGTCTCCTAATAAGGATACTTCGGTGTCGAGACATAATTCTCTCCTATTCTGTGATACCACTAGGTATCTCCTGTTTGGTCCCATTACCCCTTTTTGTAAAAATGATTAGTAAGTTAATTTGTTTTATACTCTGTTACATGTGCAATTCGGTCATAATTAGGAAATGTTCTGAAATAATTAAGTTTTGTTTGACTTATTCAGATACTGTTTTGACACAAACAAGTTCTATTATGATATCATGATATTCTGTTTTGATAATCGTAAGATTTGCTTGAAGCCAATATATCCTATTTTCGCATATTCTGTTATGAGATACTTATTGTTTGGAATGCACTTTTATATGTGATTTCATTTGTATATGTTATTATCATATGACTGTTAGGGTCAGTTACCATTATGTATCATGTTTAGTTTTCCTCACTAAGCTATATGCTTAGCACGGTGGATTTGCCCCATGTAGGTTCAGATAAAAGGGTATAAAGACTAGGACAAGGACAACCGCAGTGGCAAAAAAAGATTGAGTTTTGTTTTGACAAAATGTATATTTGAGTTTGTTTTTGAGTTGTTTCTGATAATTGAAACAGTTTGAATGTGTTGAAAGGTTTGTAATAGATATAATATAGGATGGATTGAGTTTTAAGACATGTTTGTGATAAGTTCATTGTGTATAATGTATTTTGTTTGTAATCCATCTTGTAACACAATATAATGTATGTTTGCCTGAATTGGTTTTTAAGGAAGATTTCAATGCTTTAGTTTGTTTGTACTATTTTGTTTGGTATCCATATATTCTTCCAGGGGGTATATGGATGTTGCATCTTTTGGTATCAGAGCATAGTATAGGCAATTCTGATTTGACCAGCGCTTAACTACTGCTTATACTTAAGTGTAAAAGTTATGTTTTGGCCTAATGCGGTTTGTCCTATGTTTTGGTTTTAGAATTAAAGATGGAAAGATCTTATGAAGCTGTTGATGAGGTTGCGGAGAGTAATAATCTAACATGAGCTCATCCATCAATATTGGGACCCTCTGGGGTTAATCTAGGAGAAGCTGAGGTGCCACCTCCTCCTATAGCTCAGGGAGAGGCTTTAGTTAAGTTGTCTCAGGATATGATGACATTACTGCATCATATGACTGCACCTAAGGCTCCGATTGATCAGCTGCGGAAGTATGGAGCCTAGGAATTTACTGGAACATCTTTGGAGGAATCTGAAAGAGCTGAGTTCTGGATAGAGAAAGTGAAAAGGGTATTAGATGAAATCAGTTATCCATCAGATCAGATGGTGCACTGTGCTGTCTCTCTTCTTCAGGAAGCAACCTGCGAGTGGTGGAAGTTCATTTTGAGAAATCCTCAACTACCGGTTCCTTTGACTTGGGGATTTCTTTACCTAAGAGTTCAAAGCTAAGTATGTTACAGAGGCGTACATAAAGGAGTAGTGGAAGCAATTTCTGAACCTGAGACAAAGGAACTTGTCGATTGCTGAGTACGATTGGGAATTCAATCGACTCAAAAAATATGCCCCTGAACCGGTACTTACTAAAGAGTTCCGGTGTTATCAGTTCGAGGATGGTTTGAATGATTCCATCAAGGAGCATCTAGCGGCATTTACCCTTTTGCAGCAAGTGAATTACCATCAGTTGGTACAAGCTGTTATGAAAATAAAAAGGGAGGAGATGGTTAGGAGAGAAAGGAGTCAATGAAGGGGCTTTGCTAGAGGAAGTCAGTCTTCAGGAAAGCGAAGTCAAGAAGGTGCTTCCTCTACACTAGAATTTACTCAAAGATCAGTAGCTCGGGGAAGGCGACAAAATTTTCCCTCATCGACTGCTACTAGTAGGGGTTCCTTTGGGGGCCAAGGTTTTGGTGCCTTGAAGTGCCATCATTGTTCTATACATCATTGGGGTATTTATTAGAGGGCTACGAGTGCATGTTTCCAATGTGGCAGCACTGAGCATCTGATCGCCAATTACCCTCTAAGATAGTCTCAGACATCGCAAGCCAGTAGGGAGGTCTTTTATACCCCTGTTGGAAAAAGAGGACGAGGTAGAGGTTGTGGAAATTCTAATCAGATCAGACCTAATCTGAGTACTCATTCAGAAACTGTTGATCGACCTAATGTGCCTTCTGCTCAAGCTCGAGCTTATGCTTTAAAAGCTCGCGAGGATCAGGATGCACCTGAAGTCATTGCGGGTACTGTTTCTCTCTTTGACTCTGAAATGTATGCTTTGATTGATTTTGGATTTACTCATTCTTATATCTGTATTGGAGGAATTTCTAATAAAGTGATGCTTGTAGATCAGTTAGAGTATGATATTCATGAAACCAGTCCTCTGGGTAGGAGTGTGATTGTTAATCAGGTCTATAGAAACTGTCCTGTTATGATCCAAGGAAATAAGTATGTTGTGGATTTAATTGAGTTGCCTTTTCATGAATTTGATTTAATTCTGGGTATAGATTGGTTGTCCAAGCATCAAGAAGTAGTTGATTGTAATGCTAAAGCAGTTATATTTAGGAAGCTTAATCAGTCTGAAATAGTATTGCATGGCATCCGCACTAGTTCTTTAACTAATGAGGTATCTACTATGCAAGCCCGAAACCTCCTCAGGAAGGCATGTGAAGCTTATCTAGCTTTTGTGTTTGACTCTAAAAAGGAGGTTGGTAAATTGCAAGAGATTCTAGTGGTGAGTGAATTTCCATATGTGTTTCCTGGGGAGTTACCTGGACTCCCTCCTAAAAGGGAAGTGGAGTTATCAATCGAAGTTATGCTTGGCACTGCTCCTATGTCTAGAGCACCGTACAGAATGGCTCCTATCGAATTGAAGGAGTTAAAAATGCAGTTACAAGACCTACTAGATAAAGAGTTTATTCGACCCAGTGTGTCACCATGGGGGGCACCGATCTTGTTTGTTAAGAAGAATAATGGTACACTATGGATGTGCATAGATTACAGGCAATTAAATATAGTCATAGTGAAGAACAAGTATCTGTTGCCAAGGATTGAAGATCTGTTTGATCAATTGAAAGATGCAGGAGTGTTTTCAAAGATTGATCTGCAATCGAGGTACTATCAACTTCAAGTAAAGGATGTGCATGTACCGAAGACTGCATTTAGGACCCGTTATGGACATTATGAATTCCTGGTAATGCCATTTGAGTTAACTAATGATCCTACGACATTTATGGATCTGATGAATAAAGTATTCAGGCCTTATTTGGACTAGTTTGTTGTGGTGTTTATAGATGATATCTTGGCCTATTCTCAGAATGAACATGACCATACTGAGCATCTTCAAGTTATGTTACAGACCCTGCGAGAAAAACAGTTGTATGCTAAGCTGAGCAAGTGTGATTTCTGGCTTCAAGTGGTATCTTTTCTAGGACATGTTGTCTCTTTTCAAGGGATTAAAGTTGATCCTAGTAAGATAGAAGCAATTTTTAACTTGAAGCCACCCCGGAATGTAACAGAAGTGAGAATTTTTCTGGGTTTGACTGGTTATTATCGTCGATTTGTGAAAGGGTTCTCAGTGATAGCATCCCCTTTAACTAAACTATTACAAAAAGGAGTGAAGTATAAATGGTCTGATAGGTGTCATAATAGTTTTGATCAACTGAAATGTATGCTTACTGAAGCTCCTGTATTAGTTCAACCTATTTTTGGTAAGGAGTATGTTTTGTTTAGTGATGCATCTAGAACTAGTTTAGGTTGTGTTTTGATGCAAGATGGAAAGGTAGTTGCTTATGCCTCTAGGCAACTAAAATCACATGAATAGAATTACCCTACACATGATCTAGAGCTTGCAGCATTAGTGTTTTCCTTGAAAATTTGGCAACACTACTTATATGGTGAAAGGTGTAGAATTTTCACAGATCATAAAAGTCTGAAGTATTTGCTTACCCAAAAAGAACTCAATTTGAGACAACGACATTGGTTGGAACTGTTTAAAGACTATGATTGTATTGTGGATTACCATCCGGGCAAGGCTAATGTCATGGCTGATTCCTTGAGTCGGAAGACCATTACAGTATTATCAATGAAGCAGAGTGAATGGGAACTTGTATCTGATGGAGCCTTAATAGCTCGATTGAAAACAAGGCCTACTTTGAGACAAGAGATTTGTGATGCTAAGAGAGCTGATGATAAGTTACAAAAACTTATCTTGGCTACTCAGGATGATAAATATCCTGATTTTTCTGTGAAACAGATGGTGAATTGTATTATAAAGATCAGTTATGTGTGCCAGCTAATGATGAACTGAAGAAAAAGCTATTGATTGAGGCTCATAATACAGTCTTTACTACGCATCCTGGTGGAAACAAAATATATCAAGATCTGAAGCAGCATTACTAGTGGTCAGGTATGAAACGGTATGTTGTGGATTATATATCTAAATGTTTGACATATCAGCAAGTTAAAGCTGAACACCAGGTTTCGTTTGGTTTATTAAATCCTATTTCTATTCCTCAATAGAAATGGGATAACATTACCATGGATTTTGTAACAGAACTTCCTTTTACTCAGAAGAAGCATGATGTTGTATGGGTGATTGTTGATAAGTTTACCAAGTCTGCTCATTTTCTGCCTGTTCGTCCTGATTATTCATTGGATAGGCTTGCAGACCTATATGTGAATGAGATAGTGAGGTGGCACGGGGTGCCACTATCTATTATTTCTGATCGTGATCCTCGATTTACTTCGAGATTTTGGAAAAGTCTACAAAAGGCTTTGGGTACTCAAGTCCAGTTCAGTACCGCTTTCCATCCCCAGATAGATAGACAATCTGAATAGGTTATTTAGATATTGGAAGATATGCTTCGAGGTTATGTATTAGAATTCCCAGGAAATTGGGATAACTACCTATCTCTGATGGAGTTTGCTTATGACAATAGTTATTAGACTAGCATTGGCATGAAGCCTTATGAAGCGGTATGGTAGAAGGTGTAGCACTTAGGTGTGTTGGACTGAACTGAGTGAAAACAAGATGATCGGACTTGATATTATGAAAGATACTGAAGAAAAAGTTCAAGTTATCCTACAAAGATTGAAAGCTGCCACAAAAGTCCTATACTGATTTTAAAAAAAGAGATATTAGGTATCAGGTAGGTGTTAAGGTATTTTTAAAAGTATTGCCTTAGAAACACATACTTCGGTTTGGGAAGAAAGGTAAGCTCAGTCCACGTTATATTGGTCTTTATGAGATTCTGAAGAGAGTTGGACCAGTAGCTTATCAATTAGCTCTTCCTGGAGAATTGGCCAAATTACATGATGTGTTTCATGTTTCTATGTTGAGAAGATATCGGTCTAATGACACATATAAGATTCCTGTGCAAGAAATTCAAGTACAACTGGATTTGTCTTATGAAGAAGTTTGTTTCTATATTATCCAGAGAAGTCAAACAACTTAGGAATAAGTAAATACCGTTGGTGAAAGTGCTCTGGCAACATTATGGACTTAAGGAAGCAACATGGGAAACAGAAGAGACCATGAGGGCTCAGTATCCTCAACTATTTTGATCAGGTATGAATTTCAAGGACGAAATTCTTTTAAGGGGGAGAAAATTGTAAGGCCCCAAATTGTACCCTAGTTGGAATGTTTTATTGAACATGTATTGCATATGTCTTAAATTATGGTTTAATGAATCATACTTAGAGAATTGGAATTTATTGTCTTCATTAGAGTTTTAAAGTATTAATGTTGGGCCCAAGTCTTGGAATATATGTCATGGATAAATTACACAAGGTTTGGGTGATGATTAAGTGAAAATAAGGCTTGAAATTTCTTAAAAATCCAAGCTTGAAGTAAATTTTTTCGCATGATCAATTGTGACATATAGAGTGACATCTAATGTTTGTTTGTAAACCAATGTGACACTCCAAATTTTAAGTGCCATATCTTTTCATTCCGATGTCTAAAAATTACAAACTTTATACCATTATAATGCTAAGAGGATAAGCTACAATTTTTATGAAGACAACTTTGTCAAATTTGGCCTAAATCAATACAGTTTATTGATGGTTTATATATAGACTAATGCCTTGGTGACAAATGGCAGCATGTTGTGTGGATGAGTGGCAGCTCCTAAATGGGACAAGTGGAGAACATGCATCAAGCCACATGCTATTACCATTTCATGACACCTAGCATTGGAGCAGACAAGGTTCTACTAAAGTTTTCTGTATTGCTTAATTTTCTTCATCTTGTTCTCTCACCACCAAACTCTCTCTCTCACTCACACCTCCTGGAAATTTTTGCATGCTTTTTGGATCATCATTTTCACTAGACGTCTTTACATGCTACTGCACCAAGGAAGTTAGATTCTGCTATTTTCTATGTTGTTTTCCTCTTGTTCATCTTACTCTTGGACTTGTGATATTTGCTTGAAAGGCTAGAGTGGCTTGCTCATTGAAGTAGGAAATTGTGTTAAAGAAGGTATGGGAATACTAATCTTGATTGCATGTTAACTTATGAATTATTTGATGCTTGATTGGATAGAATATGTATGGATTTGTTGATGAGTTGAGTTCTGGACATGAAATTGATGTGTACTTGAGACATGACTAATGTGTAATTGTGGTGAAAAGGATGAATGTTGGAGTAAGGGTGTTGAAGGTGTAAAATGTGAATGAATTGTACTGGTTTCACTGAACGGATTTCACTGAACACTCATCAGTATTTAGGTTATAACATGACGTGTAGATATCTAAATTGAGTAGGTTTTCATTATGCAGTAAATTACACACATATTCCTACAACTATCATGAAGAAATCAAATTTTGTTTCTGTCCCGAAGGATTATGAAATTTAGCCTAAAGTTGAATTTAGGATTCTGTCATTGTTTGAGAATAGTCTGTAGTATTTTAGGTATAACTTGCAGAATATTGAACTAAAATGCATGATTTTGATGTCATTATAAACTTAATACATAGAGGAACTTTTGGTTAAAAGAAAATATTACCCAAAAGCCTCTTTTTATATGTCAAAATAGCCATACAAACCTGACCCAAAACCTGTCCTAAGAAATTTAAACTAATCTTGGTTATGTAATTGTTGACATATATACGGTTAGGACTTTAACAATGGTTTTATTAGACTTAAGTGAGATTAATAATGAACCTAGGTGATGTTAGATTAATGGAGTAAAAGGTGTTGAGTTATGGTTTATAAACGGAGTTGATAATATAAAAGATATATGGTTTATTAATGATGAGCATAATGTTGAATTGCTTAGTGTGATCATGAATGAATGAGCTCTTAAGGCTTATGTGTTATGAATTAGATATGAAAGATTGTCAATTGGGAATTTGTACTATAATATTATGACAAAACCAGAACATCAGTTGTCTGAGGAGTTTTATAGTTAGGATTGTATTGGAAGTGCTTGTTAATTTTATGCATAATGTTTGATGACTCAACATTTCGATTGATGCAAAATTGCACATGTTTGTATTTATAAGGTTTGCATAAAAATTCTGAAATCTAAAATGGATTGTTTTAAAAACTGTCAAGTCCTAGTAGTGGGTAAATAGGCATGCCTAGAAGGGTCTACAGCTACTCCTAGACACATTTAAGGTGTCGACACTTTGGTGTCTCCTGATTATGACACTTCGGTGTCTAAGACATAAGTCTCTCCTAATATTGACACTTCGGTGTCTCCTGATAAGGACACTTCGGTGTCGAGACATAAGTCTCTCTTATTCTGTGATAACACTAGGTATCTACTTTTTGGTCCCGTTACCCACTTCTGTAAAAAGGATTAGTAAGAAAATTTATTTTGTACAGTTACATGTACAATTCGGTTATAATTAAGCAATGTTCTGAAATAATTAAGTTTTCTTTTGACTTGTTCAGATACAGTTTTGACACAGATAAGTTCTGTTATGATATCATGATATTCTATTTTGATAATTGTAAGATTTGCTTAAAGCCAATATATCATGTTTTGGCATATTTTGTTCTGAGATACTTATTGATTGGAATGCACTTTTATGTGTGATCTGATTTGTATATGTCATTATCATATGACTTTTAGGGTCAGTTACCATTATGTATCATGTTTAGTTTTCCTCACTAAGCTATATGCTTAGCATGGTGGATTTGCCCAGTGTAGGTTTAGATAGAAGGGTATCAAGACTAGGATAAGGACAACTGCAGTGGTCAAAAAAGATTGAGTTTTGTTTTGAAAAAATGTATATTTGAGTTTGTTTTTGAGTTGTTTCTGATAATTCAAACAGTTTGAATGTGTTGAAAGGTTTGTAATAGATATAATACAGGATGGATTGGGTTTTAAGACATGTTTGTGATAAGTTCATTGTGTATAATTTATTTTGTTTGTAATCCATCTTGTAACGTAATACAATGTATGTTTGCCAGAATTGGTTTTTAAAGAAGATTTCAAATGCTTTGGTTTGTTTGTACTGTTTTGTGTGGCATCTATATATTCTTCCAGGGGGTATGTGGTTGTTACATTGAATGTGGAATTAAATCTAGAGCAAAATGAAGCATTGATTGTTACATTGAGATTGAGGCCGATGTTGCATGACAAAATTAGAAAGGTATAGAATAAAGATCCTGAAATCGTAAAGCTTATAAAGGTGTTGAAAATGAATCTAGATTCTGAGTTTGAGTTAAGGGATGAAACATTGTGATTAAAACAGAGGTTGTGTGTGTCTGACATTGATAATCTGAGGAGAGAAATTCTAGAGGAGGCATATGTAGTAGCTTATGCTATACATCTTGGTACTACCAAGATGTATAATACGCTAAAGCAGTACTTCTAGTGGCCAGGAATGAAGAAGCAAGTAGTTGACTATGTAGCAAAGTGCTTAAGTTGTCAGCAGATTAAGGCTGAACATTAGGCTCCAGTTGGGAAGATTCATTCGTTACCTACTCCGAAGTTGAAATGGGAACGAATTACTATGGATTTCATAATGGGATTGTCAAAGACCTCTAGGAAACACGGCACCATATGGTTTGTGGGGACTGATTGATTAAGTCGACCCATTTCTTACCAGTGAGAGAGATTAGCTCATTAGACCAATTGGCTCGGAGGTATGTAGATGAGGTGGTTAGATTGTATGGGATTCCAGGGTCCATTGTATCGGACAAGGTGTTGGCCCTGGGTCTCGATTCAGACATAAAGGTTTAATAAATAATGTACAGAAAAATAAAATTGATGAATTCATGGTAGGACTTTTTTTTAAATAAATAACACAAGTCTATGACAGCAATAATAAACGTATTTGTAAAAAAATATATGAAATCTTACAAAAGTCACTGGTGTGAGTTTTAAGTCTCACACTCGTGAGACTACATTAATAAAAAGCATGGGTGTGAGCAAAAATTTTCACGCCCGTGAGAATCAACCCTCACGCACGGGCATGAAAGATAGTTCTCACCCCCGTGAGAATAATCCTCTCAGCGCGTCGCGGATTGTCGCAATTGCGACTTTCTAGTTGCGCACCCTCACTTCAAACCACCATAACTTTCAAACCATGAATACAAAAATTACAAACTTTATGTCGTTAGAAAGCTAAGAAAAAGATCTACAACTTTTATGAAGACAACTTTATCCAAATTTGCTTCGACCAATGCAGTTTAATCAATAAAGCTTCAGATCACTATTCACTCCTTATTGTCTTATTACCTTTGTATTGTCCATACATATATAAAGCTATCAACTATAACTTAAGACCCAAATCCAACATATTCAATCCATACATATCATACATGCTAAACTTAGTTTTAAGACAATTTACAAAATCGTCAATAGACCTTTATACAACCAATCATCTCATTCCTAACCAAAATGACAATTTCACATAACATAACATTTCTTCATTCATTCATTCATTCATTCATTCCCTCATCATAACAGAGTCTCATCTCCTAAAAACTACAAGAGTTGTACATAACTTTATTAATACAGTAAGAGTTAGCACAAATGCAAAATCCATTCATGCACACAATTATTATTGCTCATTATCACAAACTATAAACATATTACCCACCTATTTCTCGATAGTTTCCAAAATCAAACTTGTTCTTCTCCTTTCTCTTGATTTCGACTACTTTGATTTCCTAAAACAAATACACTTTCACAAATCAACATACACGAGTAAAAACTTCCTTAAGCTTAAATAGTCATAAATAAGCTTAGATTTGATCTATTCTTGGTTTATCTAACTAGAAGAACTA
>JAOQMS010042430.1:0-13780 GCA_027563885.1 Erythroxylum longipes
CATATCCTTTAAAGATGACAAAGGATCGATATACCATCTACCCAGCTATAGGTAGAACACTGATCAAGATTGTACCTGATGTGCAATCTAGAGCTGTAAACATTATACACAATGTAGAAAAAGGGAAACAGAAGATGTACCCTGAAGGAAGAACAAGTGACCTTACAAATGAGCAGATACAAGAAGCTTTGAGAAGCATAGATGATGTATGCAATGCAGAACAACCAAGAGGCATCTATGTTTCACATCATATTTCAAAAGCATTAGGAAGTAATTGTGGATGCTTGTCCACAGACGTAACTTCTCAGGTAGTTGTAAAAGTGACTAAAGGACGGTTCCAAACTATCATGGTCGGAGGTATCAGTTTCAACTTAGAAACCCTTATGAACCTACTTATTCATCTTAGACCTTTAAGTTCTATACCATCAATCAAATTTGTCCTTCACCTTCTTGGCAAACCAATACCAAAACTACCAAAACTTGATGACCTTGATCTCCCAAAAGGAAAACAGCTGTTCAAACCTCCTGTTTTGAAAATCATTGAATTGAATGTTGTACCTTCAGAAACATATGCTGAACCAAACTTCTATCCATCTAGTGCACCTCAACGAGTTCCTATAATTGGGATGGAAGAAGGTAGTCAGTCTCAGCAGTGGAGTCAGGAAGTTTTAGTGCAGGAGATTGAAGAAATCCATACTAATGTTGATGATTTGAGGGACTCCATTGGTGATCTATATGAGGAAGTAGCTTATCTTCGGGTGACAGTAGATGAAGACCTCAAGTCGATCAGGACTGAAATTCAATGACTGTTTTCTGAAATCATGCAGCATCTGAGAAAACCTTTTTGATTAATAACAAATAGGGGGAGAAGAACAAAAGTAAAGGGTAAGAAAAGTAAATTGAAGAAGAAAAATATAAGGGGAAGAAGAACAGAGAAACAAGAGAAGCAGAAGCAGAAGAAGAAGAAAGAAAAAGATAGTATATATGTATTTTGTTCTTATTCATTATCTGAATAAAAATAGTTCATTCACTTTTATCTTTCTAAATTATGATTATTTGTTATCATCAAAAAGGGGGAGATTGTTAAGTCAGGAGGACTTTATGATAATTAATTTTGATGACAATCAAATAATAATAATGCTAGAAATAAATGAACTAGTTTGATAAGTGTGTTAAGTGTGCAGAAGTACAAAACACAGAAGAAGTAGATACAAAAGAAGCGAAACACAAAAGAAGTAGAACACAGAAGAAATAAAACATAGAAGAAGTAGAAGACAAAAGAAACGAAACATAAAAGAAGTAGAAGACATAAGAAGCAGAAGGCAGAAGAAGTAAAACATAGAAGAAGTAGAGACACAGAAGAAGTAGAGACACAAAAGAAGTAGAAGACAGAAGAAGCGAAAGACCGAAGAAGTAAAATACAGAAGAAAACATAAATGATACATAGAAGAAGATACGCTAGTACGTCGAGCAGTTAATTAGTTGGAGTTAGTTATAGAACTCAGTTAAATAGCAGTTTTCAAGAATCAAGAAGCAAGAAGCAATTTTCAAGATTCAAAGAAGCGGTTGGAGACTTAGACTATAAATACTGGTCGTAGTCGAAGACTAAATAAATTTATGAGAGACCTTTGATTCTACAACTTTTAAGCAGTCAAGCGTATACATAAAAAATTCTGTAGTGCCATACTGTAGAGCTAAAATACTGTAACAATAGCTCACGATATCTTTTTAGTGAAAGAAAGAAAAGGCTAAGAGCCTGGAGAGGCTGAGATAGCTGAAAGAATACTTGGTGTAAGAGACTTGAAGAGGCTCTGGAAGGAGAAAGAATACTTGTACAGTTGTTGAAGTATAGTAAATACTCAGACGAATTCTGAGGATTGGATGTAGCCCACGGTTTGGGGTGAACCAGTATAAAATGACACTGTCTATCTCTATCTCTCAACTTAGTATATTTTGTTTTTAAACAAGTATATAGAAGTTATTTGGGATTTAACCCATAACAATTTTCGATAGTGATTTTCTTTTAACAAGTCAGAGAAGTTCTTATTAAGAAAATTTTAAGAATTTGTTTTCGCGAAAAGAATACACAATTCAACCCCCTTCTTGTGAATATCTTATATTGTACGTAATTTCTATATTAACGTGTGATTTACTTCACATGATTGGGGATGTCTATAAGAGGTGTTTGATTAAAGTTGGTCAGGCAAAATTGGAAGCAGACTTGATTATATAACAGTTAAGGGAGATAGATGTCATTCGAGGCATGGATTGACTTGCTGATCATAGGGCTATCATGAACTGCTACACTAAGGAGGTGGTATTGGAATCTTCTAATCAGTCGATAGCAGTTTTCATAGGTAGTAGTCAAGCAGTGCCAACCAGGATGATATCATTCATGAGTGCCTTGAGGTTGATGCAAGGTGGATGTGAGGCTTATCTGGCCCACGTTATTAATACACGAGCTGAGCAGAATGTACAGGACATTCCTATGATTAGGGAATTCCTGGATGTGTTTCCCGCAGAGTTCCCTAGTTTACCTCCAAATCGAGAAACAGAGTTTGCAATTGACTTAGTTCCAGGTGCTGCTCCTACATCTATTCCTCCATATAGGATGGCACCTGTGGAACTAAAGGAGCTAAAGGATCAGTTATAGGAATAGCTTGAAAAGGGATTGATTAGACCCAATGTTTCACCTTAAAGAGCTCCAGTTCTATTTATGATGAAGAAAGATGGCACTTTGAGACTGTGTATTGAATATAGGAAACTGAATCGGGTTACAGTGAAGAACAAGTACCTGTTGCCTAGAATTGATGATTTATTTGATCAGCTGAAGGGAGCTCAGGGGTTCACTAAATTGGATTTGAGGTCTAGTTATTACCAGCTAAAGATAGCTGAGGATGATGTACCAAAAAGTGCTTTTAGGAGTAGATATGGGCATTTTAAGTTTTAAGTAATGCTGTTTGAGTTAACTAATGCTCCAGCTGCATTCATGGCCTTAATGAATAAAGTGTTTCAGCCCTACCTGGATAGATTTGTAATTATGTTCATTGATGACATACTTGTGTATTCAAAGAACAGAGAAGAACATGATGAGCATCTGAGAGTAATTTTATGGATTGTGAGGGAGAAACAACTGTATGCTAAATTCAGTAAGTGTTAATTCTAACTAGATCAAGTAGTCTTTCTGGGTCATATAGTATCTAGACAAGGAACATAAGTGGATCCAATGAAGATAGAAGCAGTGATGAATTGGGAAGCTCCAAGGAATGTATCAGAAATTCGAAGCTTCCTAGGATTAGTTGGATATTACTGGAGGTTTGTAAAGGGGTGGTTCTCGTTGATTTCAACCCTTCTGACTAAACTTCTGAGGAAGAATGTAGCTTTTAGATAGGATGATGATTGTCAGAAGAGCTTTGAGGAGTTGAAACATCGGTTGACTACAGCACCGGTCTTGACTATTCCATCAGGAACCGGTGGATATGTAGTACAGTGATGCTTCGTATCAAGGATTGGGATATGTGTTAATGCAGAATGGCAAGTTGATAGCCTATGCATCGAGACAACTAAGGTCTCATGAGATTAACTATCCAGTATATGATTTAGAGCTATCCATAGTTGTTTTTGCTCTAAAGATATGGAGAAATTATCTATATGGAGAGACATTCCAGATATACACTAATCACAAGAGTTTGAGGCATCTGTTAAGTTAGAAAGAGTTAAACATGAGACAGAGGAGGTGGATAAAGTTGTTGAAAGATTATGATTGTACAATTGAATATCATTTGGGAAAAGGCAAAGTAGTGGCTAATGCTTTGAGCAGAAAGTCAAATACTAGTGTAGCTTAGATTTAGTTATCGAGATTACCGAAGTTGATTCAGATGAGAGCTTTGAATGTGCAGTTAAATCTTGAGCATAATGAGGCATTAATAGCTACATTAAAACTGAGGCCAATGTTACATGATAGAATAAGAAAGGTTTAGAGTAAAGATCCTGAAATGGTGAAACTGATTGAGAAAGTTAAGATGAATCCCAATTCTGAATTTAAATTACGAGATGAGACATTGTGGTTAAAATGGAGATTATGTGTACCTAATGTGGATGAACTGAGAAAGGAAATTTTAGAGGAAGCTCATATGGACACTTATATTGTGCATCCTGGCACGACCAAGATGTATAATATGCTGAAGCAACATTTCTGGTGGCCATGAATGAAGAAGCAAGTAGCAGAATATGTTTTTAAATGTATAACATGCCAGTAGGTTAAAGCTGAGCATCAGGCTCCAGTTGGGAAGCTACATTTGTTGCCTATTCTAGAGTGGAAATGGGAACAAATAATTATGGATTTTATTATGAGTTTACCTAAGACTCTGAGGAAGAATGATACTATATGGGTTGTAGTGGACAGATTAACTAAATCGGCCCATTTCTTACCAGTAAGGGAGAATAACTCACTAGACCAGTAGGCTCAGAAGTATGTGAATGAAGTGGTTAGGCTGCATGGGGTTCTAGTGTCCATTGTATCGGACAAGGATCCCAGATTTACTTCTAGATTCTATAAGAGTTTACAGTCATCTTTAGGTATTAAGTTTAACTTTAGTATTGCATTTCATCCTCAAACAGATGGGCAGAGTGAGATGACAGTCAAAACTATTGAGGATATGCTCAGGGCATATGTATTGGAGTTTCAAGGAACTTGGGATCAGTTTATTACATTGATTGAATTTGCTTATAACAATCACTATCACAGGAGTATCGGAATGGCACCTTATGAGGCATTGTACGACAAAATATGTTGATCACCTTTATATTGGGATGAAGAAGGTTTAAGAATGATAGAAGGCCCTGAGCTGATATAAGACACTGTGGATAAGGTGAAATTGATCAGGAGTCGAATAAAAGTGGCTTAGGATAGACAGAAGAATTATATAGACTAGCATCGATGGGATATGGAATACAGTATAGGAGACAGAGTGTTTCTGAGAGTGTTGCCTTTCTCCTTAGCTAGGTGTGCTAAGGTTTGGTCAGAAGAGCAAGTTGAGCCCTAGTTACATTAGTCCTTATGAGATTATTGAGAGGATAGGACCTTTGGCATATAAGTTAGCTTTGCCTAATGAAATGTCTCAGTTGCATAATGTGTTTCATGTAAGCATATTAAGAAGATAGAGATATGATCCAACATATGTATTACTGGCTCAAGAAATTGAAGTTGCTAGTAATTTGAGTTATGTTGAGGAGCCAGTTCAAATAGTGGGATATCGGACAAAACAATTGAGGAATCAGGAAATTCCAATGGTGAAAGTTCTATGGAGAAATCGTTCAAGTGAGGAAGCAACTTAGGAAACAAAGGAGCATATGAAAAAGCAATATCCCTACCTGTTTCATCAATCAGGTAAGAATTTCAAGGACGAAATTTCTTAAGGAGGGGAGAATTGTAACATCCCAATATCCCATGTTAGTGGCTAGGACTCTGGAACAGTGTATACTGAGCAATTAAAAGTGCATTTCATGCATCATATGACATATTTCAATATACGATTTGTGTTGAAATTCATGAAATAATTGTACATGCATTCATTGACATTTTTAGAGTATAATTGGGTTATAAATGTGATAAAATGCGAATCATGGATTATTTGTATTGAAAATTAAATTGGAGACTATTAATATTACTTTGAAATTTTTGGTGAATTTTAGAGAATTTTTGAAAATTTGGAGTATTTTTTGGACTAGGAAAAATGTTGATATAAAATAAGTGACAAAAGGAAGAGTCACATGTGGCAACATTGTATATTGACACATGGCCCATATGCAATGGTAAAATATGGAGAGGTGTTATGCTTACACGTGATCTTGTTTAAGATATAAAGAAATTATTGTAGCTTTCATGCATGTTCCTCACCGAATTGTTGTTCTTCACCAAGATCACCAAACTTTTTCCTTGTTCCTTCAACACAAAAATAGTTTGACAGTTTATGGTTGTGTATTTGGCTTCATCAAAGTAAACTTTATTCTTGTTTATCGTTCATCCATTCAAATCATTGCTGGAAATTTTATCATATCAAGTAAGTTATGTTTCATTGTTTTTCTGAAT
Source organism: Erythroxylum longipes (assembly GCA_027563885.1). NCBI lineage: Eukaryota > Viridiplantae > Streptophyta > Magnoliopsida > Malpighiales > Erythroxylaceae > Erythroxylum > Erythroxylum longipes. The sequence continues at coordinate 6,092 of JAOQMS010042430.1, forward strand.
GGTTTTTGATGATGTTTTAATGTTTGGAAATGGATACATGCAAGAGTGAGATGGGATTTCAGTGATAAAATTAAAAAATGTACAGATGATAAACGTGCAGAAAAAGAATGGAAAAGTGCAGAAAAGCTGAATTGAAATGGAGTTGTGTGAATAGTGATTTATTTTTTATGGTTGTTAGTAATCAGGGATGTTAATTTGTTTGTCTTGAGTTTTTGAGTGTAACAGAAACAAGAGCAGAAAAATGTGATGTAGAACCGTATGGCTATAGTTTCTATTTTGGGTTTTGGATTGTTATTGATTATGAAAAGAATTGCAGTAGAGAGAGGAAGAGGAAGGTGATGGTTTGTGTGTATAATTTTGGTATTTAAAGTCTGAATATGAACTAGAACAGCTTTGAGTCTTTTGGCTATAACTTTTTCATCTAACCTCTGAATGACATGAAAATTTAACCAATGAATTCATAATACATTTTTATTTATCTCCATAAAAATTTAGATCCATCTTAAATAAATTGGAAGAGATTGAGTGATAAATTTAGGATGAAATGGTGAGTGTGCTGGAATATTGATAAGTGGAATGATTTCACTGATCATGCTTCGGTATTTTGGCTATATTTTGATCTGTATAGTTCCAAATGAGTTACTTCTTGATTCAGATTAAACTATAGACATATGGATACATTTTTCATGAGGAAATGGAATTTTAAATCTATCTTTAAGAGTCTTGAAATTAAGCTTGAAGTTGATAGTTGTGTTCTATTGAGGTATATGAAACAATATGGAGTATTTTGATTATAATTTGCACTATACTGAAACAAAAATTTTGATTTTGATGTCATTAGAAACTTAAGACATAGAGGAACTTTTGATTAAAAGAAAGTGTTGCCTAGAAACATCTAATTCTAAGTCAAAAATGGCAAGAAATAAGGAAGCAAACATAGCAAGTCACAATCATGCATCTGCACGATCGCGACTCTGCTGAAGAATGAAGGAAGATGCACGATCGCGACTCTGTCATGAAGGAAGAAAGTCACGATTGTGACTCAAGAGGATTTGTTAAAGAGTGATTTTTTTGGATGTTTTTCAACCTAATTCAAGTAAGAATGTTACCATATGAAATATGTAGGTTGAAATGAGCTCTTAAATGAATTTAATTGATGTTGAATTTGATTATAAAGAGTATTAAAGAAACATACCCGAGAAATTGTCATTGAACATGCATGTTACCTGATACATTCACAAATGTATTTATGACTGATTATTTTGATGAAAATGCACATGAGTGACATATAAATGTACTTAATTGTATATTGAAGAGCAAGTAAAGCGATCACTTCCAGATATTGCTGGAACTTCAAGGCATTAAGCAAAAAGGGAGCAATTGTGAGTAACCTAGACGGTCTCACTTAATTAATTGTTTGTTTTGATTATGCTTGAATTATCTTATGAATGTGTGATTGATTATAATGATTTCAGACATAAAGGTTTGAAGATTTTGATTTGATGAATGTGATATTAAAGTGCTCCTTGTATGTGAATTGGATGAAATAGATGTTACTCAACAATCTTGTCGAATGCCAGACCAGGGTCTGATGATACATGTGTTCTGAATGTAAATGTGAAATCATGTCATTGATTTAGAATATGAAAATGTGAGGCATTCCATTACATGAATGCATGAAAGATAAGAGCAGCTGTGATCAGAGTTGCTAGTGTAAAAGCTTAAAGCTCATACTGTGATTAGAGCCTCAGCCTCACTTGTGAAAGTACGTAGCATCCACTAGGGTATATGGGACATTATCTAATACAACTCGGTATCCACAAGAGATATGGTTTAGTAAAAAGGAACTTGGTAATAATAACAACAATAATAAGTAAAAGTGAGTCTCACGAGCATTGTATATACATTTTAATGCATGTGTTTGAGTGATTAAAATGCTGGTACCTTGTATTTAAATGAAAATATGATATGTGATGTTTCTTGTAAAATGCAAAGATGTGAATTATATGTTATGTGTGATGAGGTGTTAATTGAGTGAATCATCAATGATGGGTACCTCATTGAGTTCGTAAAACTCACCAAAATTGCATCGTTGATTTTTTAGGACTAAGAGGGGACATAGCTTCTGAGAGATCCTACAAGAAACATAATTTTGTACTTTTGTGAAGGAGAAATAGCTCAAAGGTTGGTCAGTTGAGACTGAAGGAGTAATTAGTAGTTTTGTCAAATTCCTCTTTCAAGCAGTATTTTATGTATAGTGTTTTGACATTGTATATATTCAGATGATTTTGTAAAACTATAATGTAAGTTTAGTTTTTATACAATAAAATGAAGAATGTAGTTTGTTTTTTAATTAATTTGGTAAATTTTATGTATACTAGTTGATGCCATGACTAAGTTGGATAAGTTGCCTTGTTATAAAGCCAAGGTGAGATAGTTAACTCACCAATATTATAGATTATATACTAAAATGTCCACAGGGTGCTCCAGTATGTAATTTCTAATATTGTGGTGTTACATTTATCATTAAAAAATACAAGGATTTGGGTAAGATTTGTCTTCTTTCTCTAAACTACGAATTTCACCTCTCTTTCTTTTATTTTTGTTGGTTTTCTTCTTACAATGGCACCAATGAAGATGATGGCTCGACAACTGACTAATGAACTCCCCCTTCAAGTCTCTAGTAAAGGTAAGCCCGATTTAGTAACAGCTTATCGTTCCCTATTTCCAATTTATTCAAAGGAAGAAGGTATACATTTTCGAGACCTTAGGGACAGAGAATTAGTCACTCCTCAGTACTTTGATTTTGAATTGTTAGAAACCATAGGAGTGAGGCGAAAATTTGAGTGACTAGCTGCAAACATAGGTTGGAATAGGTTCATTCAGTATAATGTGCCTATTTACCTATGATGACTATAGAGTTTTTCACTACAGTCCAATATAACCCTAAAATGGATGTTTTCTAGTTTAGGTTATTCGGCAATGTTTACAAATTGGATTATAATATCATTTGTAGTGTTTTTGATTTGCCAAACACTAAAGTTTTAGATAAGCACGATGATTTTTATTTGGATGATTACTGGAAAACTCAGACGGGGGAAGAAAATTTTGACTCTAAGAATGCATGAAATTATTTAATCTATAGTGCCGAGCATTTGCTTTTGCATAAATTTATATGCTTAACTGTGTTCAATAAAACTGAAAGTAACAAATGCTTAGCCAAATAGCTTTTCTTTCTGTGGTGCATGGATCGAGAAATTAAAACCAATACACCTTTTAGAATTTTTTGATCAATAGTGAGTGTTATAAATGGAAAGAGTTCATATTTTGGCATATCTTATGTTGTTACTACTTTATCTCTATTTTAAAACCTTGTTATGGAAGATGTGTGCACAACTCTGTACGATATGTTTGACATATCTTATTTGAGGCGCTTTGAGATTTTGGAGTTCCATCCTATGGAACTTTGAAATCATCAAATGCATACTGCAATGAAGAACAAGAGAGGCACAGACACAACCACTTCCCAATCCTCCACATCTCGAGCAGTCCCAAAGCTAAAAGAAGAAGCAGTGGAGGAGGAACCAAGTGCAGAAGTGGAGGTTGATCAATTTCAACAAATTCTCAACAAGATGGCCTCTAACCAATACCAAATGACATCCCAAATCAATTAGGTCGGCACCCAAATGTGGAAAGTCCATAAGGAGCAGCGTAGCTTGAAAAAGAGGTTCCTCAAATTCTGTTAGAGGAACAATTTTAAAGCTCCTTTGCCAACATCATTGCCACCAACTATTGGAGTTATGTAAATATAGGGCCCTGGAAAGCAAGTGTATTTACTTATAACTTAATTTTCTTCTAGTTATTTTTGTAATGAAAATATTTATTATTAATAAAACAAAAGAGTTTGGTTTTTATGAGCATTATATATCTAGTCATAAGGTACCGAGATTCTTTTGTAAGTAATATACTTATACATAGAGATGTATGGGAAACATGTATATTATTATAATCTAAATTAACTGATTCACAGTTGAATAATCAAGTTGGTCGCTTGATTATAGTTTAGACTGTAGTGTTGCAATTTATCTCCATATAAGTAATGGAGTTTACTTCAAGGGAGTGATGAGTTTCATATTATGATAGTAATTGACTATCGATAATGGCACTATTAAATGAATCTGGAATCATGTATGTTTTAATGAATAAAGTTGGTCGTTACTTTAATCTTAAAACATACATTTTAGCATTTGCTTATTATGGACCATAATCTTGATGAGTGGTGAACTCATATGTGTTTCATTATAATTCTTGATATGATCGGAATGGATTTTTACAGAGTATTAATCCAGTGTCTGCATGTTGGAATTATTAATTGAAACATTTATCAGGGAATATTCACTCAAATAAAGAGTTTATAGTGCTATCATCACTTCTAGATGTTTTATAGAGATTGGTGATTAAACTGGCACCAGGAGTTTGATGGACTATCTACCTATGAAGTCTTAAAACCAAGATAAGATCTTGTGCGTTAATCACCATATAAAGTAAAACGGGAGATCTAGAAGAAAAAACCAATATAAGGGCAAAATGATAATTTTACCCTTTGTTTTGCAGATGGCTATAGTAAGGTTCAGAATAGGGTTTACAATTGGACATATTATTTGAAATATATTTTCCCATAATATTTAGTAATTCAAGAGTTTAACTAATTGTCTTTAGTGGAATGACATTTAGTTAATAAGCTAGAATTAATTTTAATGAGATTAAATTAATTCTAGGCTTATTGGAGCCTACATTATTTAAGTCCAATTAAATTCCCCACTTGACTTCTGGGAAGGTTATCAGGGAAAGTAAGAAAAATAAACATAGGTTATTGGAAAGGAAATGAGATAGTTTGGAGAGAAATGAACGAATTGGATTCGGACCAATAAGATAGGAACAATTTAATTAAGAGTTAATTAAATTGGGTCTTAAGCCTATAATTAAATGTTGGGTTTACACTAATTACTTGTTAATTATAAGTCCAAAATAATGCTTAATATTGGGCTAGATTTTGATTTAATTAATTAGATTAATTAAATTAAAGTTATAAAAAAGGGGAGAAGCAAAACTGAATTCTACAATGATGTAGAATTCAGTTATACTTGCTTTTTAGTTGATGGCTTGTTTTAATATCATAAATGGCCAAACCTTTTAGCATTCTTTGCATTAAAGAATGAAGTGGAGCATTAACTTATGTCTTTTATTAATAAAGGCATGAAAGTGGAGTAGGTGTTATCTCATTTGTTAAATGTTTTTAATGGCTTGTTTTAAATACATATACGTAAAGCTCTTTTGATTGGATTTGCAAAATGAATGTATATGGCAATGCAAGATGAATGTATATGGCTTTTAGGCTCTCCATTCTTTCCATACAATCGTCCAAGTGTTGGACTTAAAAAAAAGACCATTAATTTTGCCTTTTTGGCAAAGTGAATGGTGCGTGAATTTTAGCTCTCCAAACTGTTCATTTTTGTTCTCTAAGCTAACAGAAAATAACAAAAGATTTGTTATCCTATTTTTCTTCTCCTTTCCCATCAAAGGATCTTGATAACCAAGTTGTCCAAGGAGAATAAGTAGTAGATCGGATTGGTTGAGGACACAGCTGCGAGGACTCAAAGCTGTATTGAGGAGTCAAAAATATTCCGATCTTGTTCTTATTATATTTATTTTCCATATACCGTATCATGTATGGATTAAAGCATGTTGATTTGGTGTTTTCACTTCTGTTATATTGTGATTTCTAAAAAAGTTTTGAAATCTACCGTTTTAGCCAAATCTTGCATGTTTTAGTTTCCGATCCAACACCATCATCTCTCTAAGCTTTTCTTACCCTTTACTTTTAAATTTTGTTATTTCTTTTGATTGGTTTCATTTCATTTATGTTTGGTTTCATGTCATTTTCTTTTATTTGGTTTGCTATTATTTTTGTATGATTTCATGTCATTTTTTGTTTGGTTTGATGTCATTTTTCCTTAAGTGGTAATTGACTTGTCACATTGAGGACAATGTGATCTTTAAGTGTGGGGAGGTAACATTAGCTTTCTTAATTGCATTGTTCTCATTTTGTTAAATAAAGTGCTTGTTTAGGCATATCATGTGCTTTATGTCAACAGTGGAACCGCATTTGAATCATTCTGATGAATATTGCCATGAGATTCTATCATGCTAGTTGGAATTAGATTGAATGCATGCTTGAACTTGGATTAGGTTACTTGAGTTGAAAGTGAACCATATAGAGTGATGACAAGTTGTTAGTTACATAAGCTTAGTAATAAATTGACATTTGAGCAATGAGGTAGGGTAGAGATGCATAATGAGTTTTCATTTAAGCCAAGTGAGGATTGAGCCTAGATGACTCCATCCATAGTCATTCTATTTGTTTGTTGAGTGTTACTTCTATAAGTTATTACCTTCAAAACTTGCTTTGAATCAGTTTGAGTCTACTGGATGCATGCTTAATAGAGATGATTAAGGACCTTTTTGTTTTAACCTTTGGCTTAAATGACTTACCTGTTGATTATCCCTTGATACCTTCGTTGAGCCTTAAACTTTTTTTTCTTTAAAACACCCAAAATTTAAAACTTTAAACCCCATTAACCTACCCATTCACAAGCTTAGTAGAGTATTATGTAATACATTAGTTGGGATCGTTGTGAAAATCTTTACCGAGATGTGTTAAGTAAATTTTTGCCTATGGATACACCATATATAGCTGCTATTATATTCATAGTTTCTTCCATGTATTGAAAAAAGAAAAAAAGAAAAAAAGTTGAAAAGAAAAGAAAAGGGAAGAACAAGTGAGTAGCATCAATAAGTGCAGAATTTAGTTACATTTGTATATCTCGGAGTTTTGCTTTGCTATCTCATTTTATCCTTTTTTTTTGCTTTACAAATGCTTATGTTAACCTTTGTTCCCTCTTTACCCACCTTAACCTTTACCACATTATAACCCTAAACAAGTCCTTTTGACCTATTTATGCATGCAATCATTGTAGACGAGAATTGGTGTAACAGCAAGCCTATAGTAGTGTAGCTTCCTATAGGAAGTTTGAGCGAAAGACTAACCATCAAAACCTTGAGAGAAATGAGTGAAAATGGTAAGGAAGATTCATTTTGCATTTATACTTATCTTTGAGTGATGGTGCCAATTGTTGAGTTTGTTAATGTACACAAATGAACAAGTAGTCATGATATATGTAGTAACTTAATATTTGAGTTAGCTTAACTTTGAGGAATTGTATGCTTTGATCTTTATGAAAATAAAGTGATAGAATTGATTAGTTGTATTTATTTTGGTTGGGGATGAGCGAAGATTTAAGTGTGGGAATGTTGATAGTTGTGCATATTGGAGTTATGTAAATATAGTGCCCTAGAAAGCAAGTGTATTTACTTATAACATATTTTCTTCCAGTTACTTTTGTAATGAAAATATTTATTATTAATAAAACAAAAGAGTTTGGTTTTTATGTATAACACCCCATTACCCTAGGGTACGCACCGGTTTGCGAACTCAGTGAGGTAACCATCATCGATGGTCCACTCAATTCATGCAACACATTAGGCATAGTACAGTTAATCATACATCAATCATATCCCAACTATTTCATAAGTTCACAGAATCAGCAGTATATAACCTACTATTTCACA
>JAOQMS010042431.1:0-13779 GCA_027563885.1 Erythroxylum longipes
CCATTTATTCACAATTATACCGGGAAATGTCATGAATGCATGTACAAACATTTTTCATGTGCAAAGATCACTTATTCACAATGCATGAGCATGAGATGTGTTTTTTCAAATTTCTCGATTGATCGCCCATGTACCCATTTCTATGGTTCAACCCGTTATATGGAAACAGGATGTTACACTATAGATGCAAGCCCTGCTTGAATCCTACGAATGTTTTGGTGCCATAGATGCAACATATGATGATGAGATAGATCCTGTGAAGAACCTGAAGAAAGCAAGATTGGCTCACTGCAAGCTAATGTTGCATCTATCACTAATTGACATAAGAAAAGTGAAAGATTGCAACACTACAAAGTTGTTATGGGAAAAACTCGATGAGATTTACTCTAAACGTTGCCTAATAAACAAAATGACCCTGCTGCACAATCTTGCAAACTTCATAATGAATACTACGGTAACCTTTGAAGACAACCTGGATTATTTCTTTAAACTAATTCAGGATCTTGAAGCAACAAGGGAGAAAATTTCAGAAGAACACCAAGCTGTAGTGATTTTAAAGTCACTACCACAAGAATATAATGGATTCAAGAAGGTGGTCAAGCATGCTAGTGGTGATGCTCTAATAGTAAAGAGGGTTCTTGATTCTCTTATGAGTGATAAAAAACAATCACTTCAAGAAAGAACTAGAGGTGATGTTCATAGACAACAGGTCCGAGAGTAAGTCTGCTCCAAATCATTCAAAGAAAGGTGGTGGACAGAAAGCTAAGGGAAAAGGCAAACAGAAGAAGAATGATGATGACAAGAAAAAGAATAAAGCCAAAGGTAAAAAATGCTTCTACTGCGATAAAGAAGGACACGTAGCTAGGGATTGCAGGAAGAAGAAGGACAAAAAGGCACAGAAAGGAGATGCATGATATGTTGGGAAGCTTGAACAGTCCAGTGGAGATGAGATACTTGCTATGACAGGTGATACAGATGAGTTATGAACAAAATGGATTCTGGACTCAAGCTACACAATACATATAACTCCCCATAGGGACTGGTTCTCTACTTTTGAGAACTTGTCAGCCAAGGTAAGAATGGTAGATGCAGGGAAACAGGAAATCCAAGGCATTGGCAATGTCTTCATCAAGATGCACGATGAAAAGAGGAGAACATTGAGCAATGTGAGGTATGTCCCTGGTGTTAGAAGAAATCTTCTATCAGAGAGTATCTTTGACAAGCAAGGATACAAGATTAGGTCCAAGGATGGTTTGAGAGAAATCATCAAGGATGGTAAGGTGCTCATAAGGGCAATTGAAAGGAGGGGTTTATACTTTGTAGTAGGTACTACAGAGATCAACCTAACAACAGAGGAAAAGGAACTCAATTCAACCATGCTGTGGCTTACACAACTTTGACATGCAGGGAACAAAAGTCTTAAACAGCTAGAGCGTCAAACACAAGAGTGAAGAAGATTGAGTTCTATGAGGGATGCATACTAGGGAAACATCACAGAACCCCTTTCCCACGGATTACAAAAAAAGCCACCAGAAGTATAGAATATGCTCATAGTGACCTATGGGGGCCAGCTCAGACTCAAACTTTGGAAGTTAAGAGGTATTTCATGTCTGTTATTGATGATAGGTCACGGAAATGCTGGATATATCTCTTGAAGACAAAGGATGAAGCATTAGAGGCATTTGTGAAGTGGCATACCTTGATGGAAAACCAAATAGGAAAGAAGTTGAAGTACCTAAGAATAGACAATGGGCTGGAATTCTGCAACAAAGAGTTTGATGACTGCTGTCAAAGGAAGGGAATTCAGAGGCATAGAACTGTCAAGGCTACACCTCAACAGAATGGGGTAGCAGAAAGACTCAACAGAACCCTACTTGAGAAGACCAGATGTATGCTACCGTCCTCAGGTCTATCTCAAGCACTATGGGCAGAGGCTATAAAAACTGCAGCCTATTTGATAAACAGACTACCAACATCTACAAATGAGTGTAAAACACCTGAAGAGGTATGGAATGGTTCTAAACCTACTTTGACTCACTTATAATCTTTCGGATGGTGAGTTTACATTCACCAAATAGAAGGGAAGCTTGAACCAAGAGTTGTCAAAGGGGTATTTCCAGGATACCCTGAAGGAACTAAAGGTCAAAAAGTTCTAATTCTGTAGTCAGGGGCCTACAAGACTCAAATAAGCAGAGATGTAGTGTTCAAGGACACTGCATTTCCACTACTGAAGCAAAAGAATGGAGGAATGAACATCCAAGAAGAAGTCCTACAACAGCTGGGATCAAATAACAATTTAATTCCTTTCTATGTCCCACCCTCCACATATGAAAGAGATGAAACAAAAGCAACTGCTGAATAGACAACTCTAACAGAAGCAGAAACGATGGACACAGATCCTAACTCTCAAGGGGAACCGAACAAGAAGAGGAAGCAAAAGAAGCTTAGCAAACTCAGTTGTAAGACTATAAACTTGTCAAAGATAGGGAACCAAGATAAAGGATACCACACAGAAGGTATATTGAAATTGACCTAATAGAATATGCTTGTTTGGTTGCAGAAATAGTTGAGACAGGAGCACCAGAAATATACGAGGAATCCATGAGCAGATCTGATGCAAAACAGGGGGAAAATGCTTGCTTAAGTGAATAAACTTCCCTAATGAAGAATGAGACTTTGAAGCTAGTTCCTAAACCACCAAATGCAAAGATGATTGAATGTAAATGGATATTCAAGCTGAATGATGGAATAACAGAAGCTGATCCAAAGATCTACAAGGCCAGATTAATGGCAAAAGGCTTCAGGAAAAAAAAGGGAGTGGACTACAAGGAAATCTTCTCTCCAGTGGTTAAGTTTAAAACAGTAAGGATTATTCTGACCCTAGCTACTTTGAATGATTGGGAGATACATCAGATGGATGTAAAGATAACATTCCTATATGGAAAACTAGAAGAAACCATCTATATGAAGCAGCCTACAGGCATCATAGATTAAAAAAACCCTAATCATATTTACTTGTTTGAAAGATCCCTCTATAGCCTAAAGCAAGCTCATAGGCAATAAAATAAGAAGTTCCAAGAAGTTGTGACAGAAATGAAATTCAAAAGAAGTGCCTATAAGTACTGCCTGTGCTATAAAGATTTAGAGAAGGAGAAAGTAGTTTATATGATGGTTTATGTGGATGACCTAGTCATCACAGGAAAACTAGTGCAGAGGATCCAAGAAATGAAGAGCGCTCTAAGACAAAACTTTGACATGAAAGATCTGGGGAAGGCTCAGAAGCTGCTGGGTATGCAAATCATAAGGAATGAAGAAGAGGGGAAGCTGTGGTTGACACAAAGGGACTACATCAAGAAGGTCCTCTCTAAGTTTAATATGGGAGATGTCAAACCTAGTTCTGCTCGCATTGTCACACACTTACAGCTGACAGTTGCTAAGAGTCCAGCAATAGAAGTAGAACTGAAACAGATGCTCAAATATCCTTATAATGTAGGCGTAGGTTGTATTATGTATATAATGATATGTACTAAACCTGACCTAGCCTATGCAATCAGCCTACTTAGCATATTCATGGCTAATCCAGGTCTAGAACATTGGCAGGATTTAAAATTGTTCTCATATACTTAAAAGGAACTTTAATCATGGATTATGCTTTTCAAAGTCTAATCTACAACTACTTAAACATACAACCTTATATGACTATGTAGATGTAGATTATGCAGCAGATAAAGATACTCACAAATCATTATCAGCATATTATTTCACACTTTCAGGCAACACAGTAAGCTTATCTACTACAGAAGCATAATACTACGCTATCATAGAAGGCCTAAAGGAGCTAATATGGTTACAAGGGCTACTGTTAGAAATCCAAATTCAAGTTAAAGAAAACGTAATCTACACAGATAGTCAAAGTGCATTATACCTGAGCAGGGATCCAGTTCTGCATGAGCATTCGAAGCACATCGACGTGAGAATCTACTTCATCAGAGATAAAATCAACAGCGGTGAAGTTATCCTGAGGAAAATACAAAGAGATCGAAATTCGTCAGATTTTGGGACAAAAGTAGTTTCTGTCAAGAAATCCATTCTCTGTAAAGATCTTCTACAAATAAATGAAGCTCCTTGAAGACAACAAAGACTTACCCAGTCGATCTCAGAACTTCAATGAAGCTCGGGTTTGGTTTCAAAAATCGCCCACAAATTGATGAGCTATGTGAAGATTCATGGAGAAGGAGAGAATAATTGTGAAGGAAATCACATATTCTCCATAAACCCTCAACAAAAACTCATCAATCTAATAACAAGATTTGGGGATTTTTCGAGCAGAAGTGTACGTGTGTGAGAATAGTAGAAGACTCTAGAGAATTCGTCGAAGGAGGAGAAGAAAATGTATTTTGACTAAGGGTTAAAACAAAAGCAGAAGCAATAACGCTAAGTTTTAGTAAAGCACGTGGATGGCACGTGCAATAATCACGTAAGAAACACAGAAGAATTTAATAAGCGTAAACTCAAAGATAGAAGGCAAATACTCTCTTCAGCAGTCTATAAATACATACAATCAATCCAATACAAATATACAATCAACTTATATGCGCATATACTCATCTGATTCAAGAGAGAAAATATGAGAGAGTGTTAGAGTACATACTAAGTATACTAGGTAGTTTGTGAGGGAACTCTTGCAGGTGCTTTAAGAAACACCCAATCTCTTGTATTCATTCTCTTTTTAAAACTAGTGGAACCACATATTGTGAGATTGATCCTTGGATGTAGATAGCTTTGAGCTATCGAACCAAGTAATTCTTATGTCAAAGCAACAAGCATCATTAGTCTTTGTTAATAAAGAGAACAGAAAGCCATATAAAATCCTAACATGTCTATTGAAGCTTGTTCCCCTTGACTTGTTCAACTTCCTTTGTGAAAACTCAAACTGGGGTTTCAATTTTTTAACTCCTTTTGACAGAGGTTTTACTTCACTGTCATCTGAGAATATATTGCAAAGTAAAACTGATATGAACTCCGTCGGATGAGTATGATCCTGAAGTGAGTAACCTATACATTATTAATTAGTTTTATGAGTCATAGGTTGAAGACGACAACTAGCTAAAGCTTGAATTTCAGGTATTGATGCCTTCCTATATTACTTGCGAAGTTATGATTAGCTTCCACTTGTCCCTTACCTTTTTCACTTGGATTTAGCAATTAGCATAACTTAATGTAAGGGTATTGTGCTTTTGTGATTTTGGTAAGCTCTGAGAAAATACAAGTGACTCTCTTGTCAAAGGACAAGGATAAGGAAGTAGGGATTGGTGTTGATAACAGAACAACAAAACTTAATTCAGTGAACTTATCCAAGTCTTGGCTTTCTAGGGATGAAATATAAAATTGATTTGCTTTAACCAATAGAGTTTATCTCTTATGTGCTTTATTAACTTAAAACATCTTAATTCGAATCATCAAATAGTTATTATAGTTTTACCATCATTAAAAAAATTAAAGAGAAACAAAAAGGTCAAAGTTCATATAAAACCACTAGAATTTTTCTTTTAGCAGATAACATTTACAATCCTTCTTGACCTTGAATTGTTGTCACGTGCAGATTATTTTGTAGATGCTTAACTTAGCTGTTGTTAGGTAGGGACTATCAACTTTTTATGTGTTATTTTGAATCATTATCTGTTTTGACCATCTCTAACGATTTGGTTTGATTGATTAACTTATAAAGAAAACTTCTTTTGATTGCTTTCTTCCACCGCTAAACATTTTTCTTTAGTTCTCTGAAGTTGCGCCTATCCCGTATGAGATTCTCAGATACCGTGTTCATCGATGGTTTGGCTCCTCCTTTCTTTCAGGAATATGATACTTTTAATCTCAACAACACGAAATCACTTATGATACATTTGTTCAAAAAAAGAATTTTACAAAAATTACAAGTTTGATTTGACAAACTTTCCAACCACTTTTTTCTTTGTGGAAGTATTCTAAACCTAAACCATCTCTATGAAATGTATACGCTTCCTGAGAAAGGAAACCTCTTGACAATGAGGTCAAGAGGGTCTCTGGAAAACTATTTACTCTAGCTAAAACTAGAGAAGATAGAGATATATGACTGACAATTTTGCTTCTAATTCCAATTCCCTCGTCTTATGTACAACTCTGCTCGTTCATCATTCACGAACTCATTGCTAATCTTACATCAAATATAGAGAAACTAATCATCAATGATTCAGGTTCAACTACAGTAACGATGCGGAGCACAATCCCCTTATAACGGCTTGTGCTCTGCACTTTATCTAGAATCTTAGAGACAAAACTGAGTGTAAGACAATTTTGCCCATAGGGGAAATTTTGTCTTTTTCCTTATAAATGGACAGTTATTAATTGTGATTTTGTTTTTCAATAAATTATCGGTTAAGCAACGCAATTTGATCCAAACAAAGGTAATAAGGTAGCCCAATAAATGATCTAAATTAATGGGTCGAAATTCAGGTGAAATATGGGTCCCTTTTAGTATGGACCTGGACCATATCGACCTTGTGATGGGGAAGCCCGATATGGAAGCTATATATATAAATAGGTTATGGTCTCCTGTAGTTACTTAAGTAATTCACGAGCATTCAGAGCTCTGACCCGTTAAGAGCGCTCGTGTTTTGAGAAAACTACAGAAAGGCCTAGACCACGAGCCGGTGAACATTTTCTATAAAGGTCTCGAAGAGATTCGAGTTCGTTTGGCAGAAGAAAAAGGCATTTAAAGATTGGATAGAATCAAAATCAGGTATTCCGCATTTCTTCATTTTTAATCCTTTCATAATCGATCCTGTATACGTAATAAGGCCTGTTCTACATATTACACGTGGTATCAGATTAGTTAATTACGTGATCGGATTGCCGGAAACGAAGGATTTTCAGTTTTTCATCTCATATAGTTTTTCTCTATTTTTGATTCAGTTTCTGGTTATTTTGCGTAAATAATTGCGTAGAACAGTAGAAGTGGTATACATAAGTTTGGGCATGAAAAATGGGTCAAAAACAGGCCAAACGAAGTGAAAAAGGGACCTCCGGGAAGCCGAAAATAGCCTCCGGCGTTGGAGGCGAGAGAGAACGTCTGGCGCATGCAGTCTTGCTACAGTAGCAAGGGTGAGGAACGCACATGCCAATCACGCACTGCTGCGCTGGACGTGGCCCGTTAGTCCACCGACGTTGAAGGCACGTGGCACCGACAGTTGTCGGACACATGGCAGCGTGTGCGGTGCCTACGCATCTGCACGTTTGGGCGTGTGACATGCACGTGCTAGACGCATCTGGCTCCTGCCACGCGTAGTGACGTGGCGGGCACGTCAGCGGCTGACGTCAGCAGTACAGACGTGAACAGTAAAATAAAAAAATTTAAATTCTCATAAAGCTATCTCAGGCATTTTTGGGTTCTTTTTCGAGTTCGGGAATTCTTAAAAGTGATTTTTCAAATTTTTTTGGATTTGTTACGTTGGTAATTGGATTCCAGAAAAGGTTTTTTAGCTCTTTTAAAGCCGATTTTGAGTGCATTTTCGTACTCCGAACAGTACATAAGGGAGACACTTAAAGTTTTATGTCTCGTATAGTAGGTTCGGTATTCAGAAAAGTACGATAGACACTCTTATTGAGAATTTTTTAAATAAAAATCTCAAATAAAGTTTAAAGACAATGTTATCAGTTTTTGCATGTGATTATTTGACTGTGCACTTAGTTTTTGCATTTATAATTAATTTTCACATCCATTATGCCCATATAGGATGTGAGGATGACATAAAGTTGTATACCTTGTGTTGGTAGACTTTCTAGGATACTGATAAGAATGTAGTCACCAAAGAGGCCTTTCAAGTCAGTATTTTCGATTGTTCCACTTACATGTTAGGGGATGTCTCTGGCTTTATGTTTGACTATTCTGGCTAAAGATGTTAGCCTTATATAAAGTTTTGAGATGTTCATAAAAGCATTTGATAGAGGAAGACTGTTACTTAAGTGATCTATTCACCCAAAGGTGGTAGTGTTATGAGAGTTAATGGTTTGTACTTTGATCGCTTTTATGCGAGTGTCTAATTACATATATTATGTATTCAACCCAAAGGTGTTTTATAATATGTGTGATCGGATTCTCGGTATAGATACTTTTAATGCTTTAGAGTATCGTTGTTATCTTGCATTTATACTGATTTTGACGTTGTCTTTTCTGTTTTTCAGTCACCTTTTTAGTGAACAACAATGCTGTCACTATTGAAACCTTGAATGGTTTCAATTACAAGAAGTGGAAGAAGGACGTAGAGTTCGCGTTGGAGATTGTGGACATCAGCCTGGCCATACATACCAAGACCCTTCCTCCACTCACAAATGTTAACTCAAAAGCTGACAAAGCAGCAATGGCGACCTGGGAAAGGTCAAATAGGTTGTGCTATTTGACCATCAAGAGGTCAATAGCAGACCACCTGTTGAGCGGACTTGCAGATACAACAGTAGCAAGAGAGTTCATTGATAGTATCTCCCAGAGATACAAGACCTCTTCTAATGTGGAGAAGATGGCCTTGATTAAAGAGCTTTTCTCCATGAGGTACACTGGAGAAGGAGGCGTCGGATAGTGCAGCTTCAGAGTAGGCTGAAGGTACTTGATATACCAATGGCTGATGACTTGATAATGCATTTGGCACTATATACTCTTCCGCAGGAGTTTGAGATGTTGGTCACAACCTACATCTCACTGGATGAGACCTGGGACATTAATGCTTTGATTTCTCGGCGTGCTACAGCAGAGGAGAAGATTAAGAGCTCTCCTTATTCAGCCTTGTATGCAACCCGAAGGGCAAGGGAAAGGCCAGACCCTAGCAGCCTAAGGCCAAGGGAAAAGGTAAGACAACCAAACCCTCTCCTCAGATTCAGAATGGGCAATCGAGCATTGCTAAGGAGCCACATGAGCTTAAGGCTATGAGATCCTTCTTCTATAAGAAGAAGGGGCACAAGAAGTCCGACTGCCAGAAGTACAAAGTTTGGAAGGTCAACTAGGATATGTCAAGTAGCTCCTCGGCCTTCATGATTCATGAATCCAATGTAACTATAACCACATCAAGTTCTTGGTAGTTAGATAATGGAGCTTCTAACCATGTTGCTTCCATAATGCAGGGGTTCATCTCTAGGAGAAGGCATACTAAAGGGGAGCAGAAACTGATGGTCGGCAATAATGAGGAGGTTGACGTTTTGTACATAGGAGATGTAGGATTGAACCTCGATACGGGGTTTGTTTTGGACCTACGAGACACATTTGATATACCGTCTTTTAGACAGAATCTGATATCTGTATATCTGTATCAGTTTTGGACAAGGAAGGTTATAGTTTTGTATTTGATAATGCAGTTATAAATATTTCTATCAATACAAGACATATTGGTACATCCTTCTTATCTTACGGACTATATAGTATGTGTCTTGCTCCTAATGAGATGTATGCCTCTTCGCATGTTGCCGAACCTGTTACTCGAAAGAGGACCTCCATAAAGGAAACATCGTACATGTTGTGGCATAAACGTCTTGGCCACATTTCCAGGGAGAGGGTTGAGAAACTGATAAAGGATAACATTCTCCCAACTCTGGACTTCGGTGATCTGGAGACATGTGTCGATTGTTGTAGGGGTAAGTTGACCAAGATAAAGAAGAAGGGGTCAGCTCATGCTTCAGGCTTGTTGGATCTCATACATATGAATGTTAGTGGTCCCTATACGGTCATGTTGTGCAATGCTAGATACTTCCTGACATTTATAGATGATTATTCCTGATATAAATATATGTTCTTGTTTAAAGAGAAGTCCGAAGTTCTTGATAAATTTAAGATCTTCAAGACTGAAGTCGAGAACCAATTGGGAAGATCAATAAAGATTGTCAGATCTGATAGAGGAGGGGAATACTATGGTAGACATGGGATTGCAGGACAGAACAAGGGTCTTTTTGCCAGGCATTTGGAGTCAGTTGGAATAGTGGCACAGTTCACTATGCCAGGTAGTCCTGAGCAAAATGGTGTGGCCGAAAGGCGTAATCGCACCCTAAAGGATATGATGAGGTCAATGTAGAGTAGGACTAACCTACCTAAGTACCTATGGGGTGAAGACATAAAGACGACATTATACATTTTGAACAGAGTCCCTAGCAAGTCAGTGTCAAAGACGCCTTTTGAGCTTTGGGTTGGGAGAAAGCCAAGCCTTGCACACATTCATGTGTGCGGCTACCCTGCTGAGGTGAGGTTATATAATCCTAATGAAAGTAAGTTGCAATCTTGTTTGACTCGTTGTTATTTAATGGGTTATCTTGACCACTCTAAGGGCCACAGATTTTACTGTAGAGAAGAAGGGGCCAGAATTGTGGAATCACAGATGGCAAAGTTCCTAGAATTTGATGTCTATGATGAGGGAGGATCCTCATAACCTCCAGAAGTTAGCAGGATTGATACAACAATCGTGTTGTATCAGCCTCTCATACAGTCAGCTCCGGTGGATGTAAGCCCTAGCACCATACCTATGTAGGCATAGGAACGTACACCTATTTAGGAGGAGGTTTCTGAGGTACAGGAGCTTGTGTAGCTACGCAGATCCACCAGAGAGAGGTGGCCTGCGATTTCATCAGACTACATAGTCTATCTGGGTGAATAGGACTATGATATTGGACATATAAAGGATCCAGTTACTTTTTTCAGAGGCTGTTTCTGGACCCCATGCAAATATCTGGTGGGAAGCAATGAAGGACTAGATGCAAGATATGAGGTATAATAAGGTATGGGTGCTCGTTGATTTACCTCAACATTACAGATCTGTTAGTTGCAAGTGATTATTTAAGACCAAGAAGGACACACAGGGTCAAGTTAAGCGGTTTAAGGCACGTCTAGTTGCCAAAAGGTTCACTCAGAGAGAAGGAGTTGAATTCAATGTCACCTTCTCTCTTGTGTTCTCGAAGGATGCATTTAGAGTGATCATGGCATTAGTAGCTCATTATGACATAGAGCTACATCAGATGGACGTGAAGACCGCTTTCCTGAATAGTGACCTTTATGAAAAGGTCTATATGGAGCAGCCTGAAGGATTTCAGGATCAGAATGTAGCTGACAAAGTATGCAAGTTGAGTAAATCAATATATGATTTAAAGCAAGCTTCCAGGCAAGTTTGATGAGGTTTTGACCTCATTCGGCTTTGTGGAGAACAAAGTCGAAAGATGCTTATACTATAAATTCAGGAGAAGCAAGATCATATTCATACTTCTGTATGTCGATGATATCTTGCTCGCATCAAATGATTTGACCATGTTGCATGAAGTTAAGTAACTTTTGGCCAAACATTTTGACATGAAGGATTTAGGTGAAGCATTTTTTATCTTCGGTATACAGATTCACTAGGACAGATCTCAACACAAGTTAAGCCTCTCACAAAGCGCATACATCGAGCGGGTGCTACAAAGGTATGGCTGAATGTAGACCTGTTGTAGCACTTATCTCTCATGGAGAGAGATTATATTTAGCACAGTGTCCAAAGAATGAGGTTGAGAGAGAGGCTATGAGGAATGTTCCATATTATAGTGCTGTTGGTAGCCTGATGTATGCTAGGTGTGCACTAGACAGGACATTACATTTGTTGTTGGACTGCTGGGCCGATATCTGGCTAACCCAGGTGTAGGCCATTGGAATGCAGTCAAGCGGGTGTTAAGATACCTTAAGGGTACCAAGGATTATACGTTGACATACAGGAAAAAAAAGTCAACGATTTGAACCTCACAGGGTATACGAACTCAGATTTTGCTGTGTGTCCAGATGATCGCAAGTCCACATTAGGATACAGTTTTATGTTGGCAGATGGTGGGTATCATGGAAGAGTGTCAAGCAAGCACTGGTTACTTCCTCGACCATACATGCAAAGTTTGTTGCATGTTATGGAGCTCCTACACAAGCGGTTTGGCTCAGAAACTTGATTTCTGAGTCGTCTGTGGTGGATTCGGTCGCTATACCCACTCGGTTTTATTGTGATAATTTTACTGCAGTATTGTTCAGTAACAACAACAAGAATATCACAAGGTCTAAGCACTTGGAGGTCAACTATCTGACCATAAAGGAGCTGATTCAGAAGGGTGACGCTGAGGTAGAGCACATCAGGACTGAGGACACGTTAGCTTATCCACTGACTAAAGGACTTTGTCCACTAGTGTTTTCTAGACATGTATCCAGTATAGGCGTGTTGAAGTCCTTAGATAGCAGTAGTTAGGGATCCCTTTATTTTGCTCCTTAAATCATTGTACATTTGTTGTGTTATGACATTATAATTATTTATAAGAAAAGATGATCATATTTTCCTCAGTTACAACTGTTTTGCATATAGTCATAATACATGTAGAAGCCCTAAGATTTGTGTTGATATTAAGCATTTTGAAGGTCATTGGGCATAAATAAAGATTGGCCTTAAGCCTATGTCATTAAACACATTAAGTTTATATAGATATCCTTAAAGTTTCATATGACATAGAGGGATATAAGTTTTTAATCTCATAAAAGTTTCCTTTAATATTGTTTAGCACCTAATAAGAGGAAACAAGTTTTCTCTAATGTTGTTTAACATTCGGTAAGAGAAAGCGGGATTTCTCTATTCCAGTTTAGCAATTCAGTTTAGCATAAAGTTAGAGAAATCGAGACCTACAGACGAAGATAATGCATATTAGATCATAAAGGTATCATCGTAGTCTGCTACACTCCATTTTCCCATTCATGTTAGTGAGTTATTAGGTATTTGTGATTATATTGGACCTGTGTCACATATGATGCATGTGTCTGATATTTTTCGGTATCAAAAACCTTGCGGGACAGAATGTAGGACTTTTATTACCTTGGATCAAATGTTTTCAAAACTTTTGGTACCATTACAGTAGCGTGACTTCACTGGGTTTTCAAACTGTTTTTAATCTAAATTTAAAAAAACTACAATTGATAATTGTCCAATGGGGAGATTGTAAGACAATTTTGCCTTTAGGGGCAATTTTGCCTTTTTCCTTATAAGTGGACAGTTATTAATTGCGATTTTGTTTTTCAATAAATTACCCGTTAAGCAACGCGATTTGATCCAAACCAAGGTAATAAGGTGGCCCAATAAATGATCTAAATTAATGGGTCAAAGTCTGGGTAAAAAATGGGTCCCTTTTAGTGTGGACCTGAACCATATCGGACTTGTGATGGAGAAGCCCGATATGGAAGCTATATATATAAATAGGTTATGGTCTCCTGTACTTACTTAAGTAATTCACGAGCATTTAGAACTCTAACCTGTTAAGAGTATCCGTGTTTTGAGGAAACTACATAAAGGCCTAGACCACGAGCCGATGAACGTTTTCTATAAGGTCTCGAGGAGATTCGAGCTCGTTTGGCAGCAAAAAAAAGCATTTAAAGATTGGACAGAATCAAAAACAGGTACTTTGCATTTTTTCGTTTTTAATCCTTTCATGATCAATCTTGTACACGTAATAAGGCTTGTTTTACGTATTACACTGAGGACTCAAGATTTTTTCAACAAAGCCTTTTAACTTCATCGTGGTACCACTTGGGAAATTGTTGCATCATCCACGGAGCACATATTGGAGTTGAGAACACATTCCTTATCTTCATCTTTCTTTATGGAAAAGGCGAGCCTTTTTGGACTAGATATAGGTGCAGTTTCATTTTTTAACAGAAAAGAAACTTCCAACATGGTTGGTCTCTCAGTAGGATTTTCCTGGACACATAAGAGAGCTACT
>JAOQMS010042432.1:0-13777 GCA_027563885.1 Erythroxylum longipes
GCAATTACATTATCTACAGTTCTAGCTTAAAGCACTCATAGAAAAAAAATGTTATCACATAAATCATATCATGTATATTTGACCTTCAACATAACATTCAAAAGTGTATCATGCTCAACATATCAAGATGAAATGCACAAACATAATGGCTTAAGAGACAGTCCCATGCAACGAAATGGAGAAATTAAAGTTCAAACCATGAACAAAATGAGTTTGTTTTTTCATGAGCTCATATGCCATAAGCGAGTAGTCGAGAGAAGGCTTTGAGCCAACATGCATGGGACGAACAAAATAGTATCTCTTTTGCCCAAACATAAGCAAATTTCGATGCTCAATTCATTTCATCACATACTCATACTTTTATGCTTCTTATGCTTTTCCCTCTTTTCATTAATACCAAAAGCAGTAACATCTTTCAAGGCATAACATGAAAATAAATCATAGTGCATTTTCCAACAATGGTAACAATTCAAAGTCAAGCATTTAAGCATGCAAGGAAGCAAGAAATCATCCCATCAACACAATAACTATAAATATACTACCCACCTAATGGATTGTAAATCCAAACTCAAGTTTGCCTTTCCTCTTGCTCTTGCCTTGAATTTTCTTGGTTTCTTTCAAACAAACAAGTTTTCATTCAACCAAATATACAAATAGAAAATTCATAAAGATTTAATAAATAAAAATAAGTTTCTTGGTCCTCTCCTTTCTCCCTTTATTTCCAGAACAAGAAACTCTTTTTCTCTCGTTTCTTTTACTACCAAAGCAAGAAGAAAAGATGAAAGTTACCTAAGGCTCAGCTGAACCTACTCCTTCTTCTTTTTTCTCCTTTTTCTTTCTTTCCTTATTCTTTTCTAGTTCATTTTCTCCTTCTGTTCATCTAGTTCCTTCTACATTTTTCTTTTCTTTCTTAGTAACTTTTCCATCACACTTCACGCACTCTTTACTTCTTCTTTCTTCTTTTTCTTTCTTTCCTTATTCTTTTCTAGTTCATTTTCTCCTTCTCTTCATCTAGTTCCTTCTACGTTTTTCTTTTCTTTCTCAGTAACTTTTCCATAACACTTCACGCACTCTTCACTACCTTTTTCTCATTTCTTTTCTTATTATTTAAGACTACTTTTAGTCTTTCCAAGTTTACTCTTCCACATCTAATTTAATGTCTACTTGCTCCTTTATTCTCTTAAGTCTGTTACACATTAACTTAATTCTAAAATCTCTATTTAATTCCCGTAAACACATGTAAATAACATATATTCATAACTAAATTCCACATATTATAATTTCAAAAATTATAATTTCTATTCATACTTGCTAAATTAATGGACTCAATTCTAAGAAAAATTTAGGGTCCAATAATTCTCCTCCCCTTAAAGAATTTTGTCCTCGAAATTCTTACCTGTGTCTACAATTAAGTGTGAATACTTCACCTTCATAACTTCTAAAGGCTCCTATGTTACCTCTTCTCTTGCATGGTTTTTCCATTCGAATTTAACCAGCTTCACAGTCTTGTTTCTCAAGACCTTCTTCTTTGAATCGAGAATCTGTACTGGTTGTTCTTCATAAGTCAAATCCTCCCTTGATTGAACCTCTGATGGTTGGACTATGTGTGAAGGATCTAATCTATATCTCCTCAATATTAATACATGGAAGATATTGTGAATCTTATATAATTTTAGTGGTAGGGCCAACTTATAGGCTAGAGGCCCAACTCAATAATCTCATAAACGTCTATGTATCTTGGACTGAGCTTGCCCTTTTTACCAAATCTTAAAACTCCTTTCCATGGAGAGGCTCTAAGAAATACTTTGTCTCCAACTTCTTATTCCATCTCCTTTTTATGTGCGTCTGTATAACTCTTCATCCTGTCTTGAGCTGCCTTGAGTCTCTACTTCACCAAATTAATCTTATCAACTGTAGCTTAACCAACTCAGGTCCTAAAAGTCTCCTTTCACCTACCTCATCCCAACAAACAGGAGTTCTGCACCTCCTACCATACAAAGCTTCATAATGTGTCATTTGTATTATGGAGTGGTAGGAATTATTGTAAGCAAACTCAATTAAAGGTAGATGATCATCCCATGAGCCTTCGAAATCCATAACACAAGCTTTTAACATTGCCTCCAATGTCCTTATTGTCCTCTCTGATTGACCATCATTCTGTGGATGGAAAGTTGTGCTAAAATATAACTTGGTTCCCAAAAACTCTTGCAAGCTTTCTTAGAATCAGTAAGTGAATTTGGGATCTCTATCTGAAACTATAGAACTTGGAATCCTATGAAGTCTGATTATTTCATCTATGTATTTCTTGGCCAAGGCGTTCAAAGAATCTATTTGTTTAATTGGCAGGAAATGTGCTAACTTGGTTAGCCTATCGATAATCACGCATTTTGCGTCATGCTTCCTGCTGATCCTTAGCAATCCCATCAAGAAATCCTTTGTAATCTTCTCCCACTTCCATTCAGGAATAGACAAAGGTTTAAGCTTACCGGTAGGTGCTTGATGCTCCGCTTTAACTTGTTGAAACACCAAGTTCCAGCATACTCTGCAACCTCTTTCTTCATTCCTCTCCATCAATGTAGATTTCACAATCTCTATAAACTTGACTAATAATGATATACTGGCCAATTAGGTTACTAACGATCAAAGGACTATCTAATGGACTCAAACTTCTACCATGCACAATCATACTTAACAAAATGAACAAGTGGGCAGACCTTGGATCAACTAAAACAATAATATCATTATTAAAAAAATTTAACCATACCAGTCACAACCTCTGGAGGTACTTCTACTTCCTCCCTCATCATTGCAAACACCTTACCTAGTGTTTATGTTAGACCCCATTTTCGGAACCCAACAATCGATTCAGATACCAAACAATGTTTGACTTGAGTCTTGGGATGAATTTCGAGAAGACTATTTGGGACAGTCGCAAGAGGGTGGGGGAAAGAAAAGCGAAAGGTGTCACATTTATATATATAACAAAAATCTCAGCGTGGCAACAAAGGAGGGTTTGCCGCGGCAAGCTATAGGTTTGCCACGGCGAACCCATGGAGTTATCTCCATGGACCCTTCGGGAAAAATTCGCCGCGGCATAAGTCATTCTTCGTCGTGGTGAAGACGCCTTCAAAAAGGTTCGCTGTGGCGACCCTTAGCTTCACCGCGGTGAAACCCTTAGAAACCACAATCCACAAACATTTTAAACAAACACTTACATTCAAATCTAACCCTCCAACTCACCCACCAGACAAACATAATCATACACAAATGGGATTTTGATTCATCATTTCCTTACTAATTCAAAGAGTTTGAGCAAATACATCATACACATCAAAACTTAAAATAAAATACATAAGGATGCTCAATGTTGATATGCTTATAAAGCTAACCAAAATCACTAACTTAGTACAAAAGTCTCTAACTTTCTTGGAGTTTCTGATGCCTTGCAAGGATCAACGATCTTCTCGTTCTGCACCTGAGGAGTGGAGGGTAATTAGGGTGAGCTGCAAAGCTCAGTGGCTTATACATTTATAGCCATTGGCGTTGAGCCACACATTCAAGCATAATTACATATATATATAACAATTCAATACTCAACAAGTTGAAACTTATAACTCATATTTACCAAGATGTCATCACAAAGGACATGTCATGTAATTTATCCATTACAACATAACACTCAATTATGCATCATGCTTGACAAATCGATGATGAAATGCACAACAAATGGCTCGAGAGTTTTATGGAACAAAATGGATAAACCGAAGTTTATACTATGAACAAAATGAGTCTGATTTCTCAGGATCTCATGGCGTCAAGGGGGCAGCCGGGAGAAGGTTATATGTCGACATGCACGTGACTAACGAAACGTTCCTCTCTTGCCCAAACACAATCAATTTTATGCTCAATTCATTTCCATGCATTTTCATATTCTCATGCTTCTTATGCTTTCTCATCTTTTCACTTATACAAAGTGCCATGACATTTTTCAACAATTGCCATAATTCAAAACAAGCAATTTAACACACAGCATACAAGCAAGCAGGAAAATTGCCCGTGCTATACAACAACTATAAATATATTACCCACCTAATTCGCTTGACAATCCAAGTTCAATGTTGTCTTTCCTCTTGCTCTTAGATCTGGCTTGCTTGGTTTTATATAACAAACCAAGTTCTCATTCAAAACACATTCAAAAATATATATATAAATTTATAAGGCTTCGATAATCAAAATGTTAAAATTGAACTATAACCCCTTCAAAATCCATACTTTCGGGTCAACTTTTCCATGATCGTTATGATCAGGTAAATGAAGAAATTTGCTAACACTTTCTTCTATAAAAATGTCTCCCATTGCCTTAAGTTTCCAATGACAATAAATCATTTAATTTGGTTCAGAAATTAGAAAGTTACAGTCCAAACATGCTGGGACTACTCTTATACTGAGACAATATTCTATACTTAAATTCCATCCAAACACTTTTATCCTTAAATACTGAATTTAAACTTCATTTCTTCACAAAACTAATATCCCTATGTCTCTAGTTTACTCCAAATCAAAAATCACTTCATTTGGACAACTACACAAAAAGTTATGCCTAAAATACCAAAAACATGTCTGTGCAGAAAAATGGATTTTGCCGCGGCAAAATCAGAAGTTCGTCATGGCAAAGTTGTTGGAGTTTGCCGCGACGAAGTCAGAAGTTCGCCGCAGTGAACTTTTCCAGAAACTCATTCCGAAGACATATTCGACATTCTTCATCTATATACTCCCCATCTTTCAAATATAACCCATCTTAACCCTAAACCACCTCTTCTACTTCATTTCCAAGCTCATTTCAATACAATATCATTAACAAATACATCAAAATCTATCTTTGATCACTAACCCTAAAAGATTAAAGCATTTCCATACAACATTCATTAACAACTCCCTACACACATTCAACTTCATTTTCACTTCTAACTGTCATTAAACATGGTTAATCCAACAAATCAAGAAAGCAAGAATGCTTGTACTTACTTGTTTAAGCTCTAAATTCTTCAAACTCTTCAAGATCTCTACAACCCTAGCTTGATTTCTCCTCTTCTTCTTTTCTTCTCACACTTATGATTTTTTCCTCCCTAAAATGCAAGACTTCATTTACTTCTTTCAGTAAAACTCTAAATGAATGAGCAAAGTCCACTTTGCCCTTCATTTAAGCCTTATAGTCTTTTAACCTTAAGTGTCTTGCTAAAAATGTCCTTATACAATCTTACAACATTAATACTTTAATTCCATCAATTTACCCATGTCATAAAATCCTACTAACCTTGTCATAATAATTAACTCCAAAAATTAATTTATCAACACCTCATAATTCATTTAAATCATGCTTAATAAATAAAAAAAATTGGGGGCCAACAAATACAGACACACTTCTTGTAGTTTGGGGTACTCTTATAGGTCTTGTTAATCAAAGCAGCATCAGATTTCACATAACTGAAATGAGTTGGCAACAAAACCAATAAAATGATGAGAAAAGTTTGAGTAAGAAAGTTGAGAGACATGATGCATAAACGGACCAAGAGGTTTTCTGCTTTTGATTTGTTGATTGCTAATGTGGTGGTAATCTCGACCTTGGTTATAGGAGATAGCAATAGTGCTCACTTGTATTTCATGCAACAAGATAGAATATACATCACATTTCTTGCTTTTTTATTGATCGAGAATTGAGTTGTTTGGTTTTGTATTCTTGATTTATATTCATGTGTCTATTCAACATAATGGTTTCGTACTCTCCTCTCCAGTCAATGAGTTTTCTTTCCAGAAAAAACATTGTTTACCTAGAATTGGAACTGTTTTATTTTATGAATGCTTTTATTTTTAATTTTATGAATGTTTTTATTTTTTCCTTTATTATGATGCTTTTTTATTCATCAAATTTTTTATTTAACTTGATAGATAAGTATGTCGATGAATTCCTCCTCAACTATTACCACTCAAGGTTCAAAAGGAACAAAAAGAAAGTGGAGCTATGATGAGAATGTTGTCCTAGTTTCCTGCATGGTTGATTTGCATAATGTGGGAATGTATAATGCTGATACTGGATTTAAAGCTGGGTATCTCAATGAATTAGAAAGAATGGTAACAACAAAGCGTCCCTATGTTATATTTATTTTCAATGTGCTAATACTAGATTTAAAGTTGGGTATCTCAATGAATTAGAAAGAATAGTAGCAACAAAGCTTCCCTATGTTATATTTATTTTCAATGTCGTTGCATTGTTATTTTATATTACAATTGTGACTATACAATGAATGCTACAATGGTTCGGACCAGGAAAAATTAACCACTGCAAAATATTGGAAAGTCTTATATGATAAGAAAAAAAATTAATAATAATAAGGAATTTAATAATAAGAAGAATAATAATAAATATGATTAAGGAATTTAATAATTAATAAAATTAATAATCATAAGAATAATAATAAGTAGAAAAATAATAATAATAATTAATATGAATAAGAATAATAATAACATAAATAAATTTAATTAATTAATGTAATAAAATAATAATAATAATAGTAGTTGTTAGTAGAAAATTAATAATAATAATAATAATTAATAAAATTAAGAATAATAAAATTAATAAGAATAATATATTTAATTATGTTAAGAATATTATTAATAATAATAAGAAATTTTAATAATAATAATAATAAAGGAATTTAATAATAATAATTAATAAAAATAATAATAAAAATAATAAGTAGAATAATAATAAGAATAATAATAATAATATAAATTTAGTTAATTAACAATAATAACAATAATAAAATTGATAATAATAAGGAATTTATTAATTATTATTATTATTATAATAGTAATAATAATAATAGTTGTTAGTAGAAAATTAATAATAATAAGAATTACTAATAATAAGAATAATAAAATTAATAAGAATAATAAATTTAATAATATTCTATAAAAATAAGAAATTTAATATTAATAATAATAATAAATAGAATTAAAGAATTTACTGATAATAAATAAAATTAATAATAAAAAGTGCAAAATTAATAATAATAATAAGAATTAATATTAATAAGAATAATAAATTTAATTATTATAAGAAGAAAATTAATAATAATAATAATAATATAATTAATGAATTTAATAATAATAATAAATATAATTAATAAAATTATTAATAATAAGAAGAATAATAATAAGTACAAAATTAATAATAAGAATAATAAATATTAATAAGAATAATAAATTTAATAATAATAAGAAGAAAATTAATAATAATAAGGAATTTATTAATAATAAAAATAAATATAATTAAAAAATAATTAATATTCATAATAAAAATAAGAAGAAGAAGAAGAAGAAGAAGAAGAATAAATATTATTCTTATTTTTTTGTTAGTTATTCCGTTTTTATTCTAAATTTATATTTTCAAACCAAACACTAGCATAGAATTGCTTATTTATTCTATTTTTTCAACCAAATAAAGTAATACCTATTCTATTATATTCCTCGTCTTTTCTATTCCTTATTTATTCCATTCTTTGAACCAAATAGTCCATTAAGTCTTGCACTTCTTTAGTGTCCGAGTCATACAAGACAGTTGTCCAACTTCTTGCACTAAAATCTTTTATCATTCTTCAAATATCCAACCGAATATTAAAAGACAACTGCTTAACGCTCATTCGTCTAGTCAAACATCAAAGAGTCAAGATTGTTGACAAAAATAATAATTCTTTTTGTGGAAAAATTAAAGAATATTTCTGTTAAAACGATAACCAAGGATTACACTGGAAACCATATATTACAGGCATTACACTTCTTAATACAATACCTTCCATTAACACTAATTAGGAGGCTACCAGTGATAAAATAAAACAAGAACCCATAGCCACCGACAAGTGCTAGGAACAACTCTAGCCATAGGCACTACATGTATAGAATATCTTCCCCGAATTCTCTGCACTGAGTTCCTTATCCCTAGCCTAACATGTCCATGCAACAACGGTAAAAACCAAGAGCTCCTTACTTGGTCATGGCAAGTGCCAAGCTACATGTGACATTTCTATAGTCAATTGCTTTTTGCCCCAATAAAGATTTCGTGCCCTACTTTGGAACTAATTGCTTTTAACCACATTAAACGTATACGGCCCTGCTCTATAATTGGATGTGAAGTTATTCAATTCTCTAAGCACGCAGTCGATGCCCACTTAGTACCTTAGATTATGTATAAAGGAACATTTACTCTCTTATACAAGCAAGGGTTTGGTTCATTGTAATTTTTGGCCGTCTCTCTTGTTTATATGATATCCTACAGTTCCTTCTTCCCATATCGATTGTAGACAGATTCCAAGGGATATTAGACAGGCAACCATATCCAGGGCCTGTAGTAGTTTTCTTTCGGCCATAGGATAATGGCTGCGTAGCTTTCCACATTTGAAATCCAATTCAAAAGCCCTTTAATTGTTTCTAAATGGAATTAGAGTAGCCATGTCGAAAGAATAGATGCGATAAATTGTCAATTTCTAGTCCACGTAGCACAGATGAGTCCAGAAATTGTAGGAAGTGGATTCTATCCATTGTGCTAATTTTGTTTTTATCTGGCCAACCACACTACATGAGGAATGGTGAGAATTTTCTATACGAAACGATTTTGTGCCAACCCACGATCGTGTCTCTTGGTCTAGGCCACTCCCTACAAGCTTTGTATGAGAAAATTCCCTTTTGTTGATTGTTCCAAATATAACAATCATTTTCCTCATTACTGGGAATGTAACTAGGCAACAATTGGCTTAATTCCTTTGGATAATTATGCCATCGCCCACCCTCAATCCATATATTAGCCTTTGCTTGAGTTGGAAAATGATTTATGAATTGGACAGCTTCCACATTATGAATTAGTGACCCATCACCTATCTAATTATCATACCAAAGAAAAGTCATTGAGCCATCCTCAATCTTGTAAATTATATTACCTATAACTTAAATGAGGTTCAATAGAAGCCCTTAACTTAGTAGACTGAGTTGTTGACTGATTGAAATGTGGGCCAGATTTATTATTAATTTTTTTAAAAATTCAAAAAGATGTTATTTTTGAAAAAACAATGTTGTTTTGTCATTGTCCTGTCGGACCTTATGCCAGGCTTAGCTGGGCTTGAGGCCCAATTGTTCCTAAAAAATCAGGCTAGGCCCAGGCCCTATTGCCAAGCTAATTGAAACATTTCAAAATTGTTGCAAATTCTAACAATTATTATTCTTCCAGGTTTGGATTAGTTTGGCATTTTTACTTCTTGTGATTACTCAAGTGACATGAAAGGAAGTTATAACAACTATATCGACGTGACAATCAGTACATATAAACATAAGAGTACCGAATATGATGTCTTAGGAAGTCCCAACTCCAAGTCTGGAACAATTATCACCTTGTAAAAAATAGTTAATAGAGTAGCCATACTAGCTCTTAACATAGGATGAAACATTAGGCTTTTCTTAAAAAAAAAAAAGAATGAATGAAATAACGTAATTACAATCGTCCAAAACCTTAGAATGCTTGTAACAAGGCATTTTCGATAAAGATGAAGTCAAACCTAAAACAATCCCTATAAAAGGTCACAATAAGAGAAAGAAACCATGGCATAAAAGCTAGAAAACAAATACAAGAGATTAAAAGAATGTAAACTAAAGGGTCCAGATCAAAAAATATTCCATTAATACAAAAGTGTTGTACTCATATTAGCTTGGATATCATAAGTAAGAATGAATTACCTTATCCAATTAATAGTGCAATCTAACAGTGAATTGAGAACCTAAGATTTTCTTTGAAAGAAATGCAAATTCTTTTCTTTTTAGAGGAAGTGTGTGCCATAAGTCATCACCAATTTGAACACATTTAGATTTTTTTAATAAGTGAATCTAATATTCTCAACTTATAGCAAGAATTTAGACTAAGATGAAGTTTGACAAGATACTCTGCACAAAGAAAGTTAATGAGTCTAAAAGGAATGGGAGAAATGACAAGAGAAGAATAAGTGATTGATAGAATTAGGGGTAGCTTTGCAAAGAACACATTGGTTCTTATAGATCTCTATCTCTTTCAATCTATCAAGGGTGTTCAACTTGTTCTTAATAGCATAGTAGAAGATTAAAAAACCTTTTGGGGGAATTTCATTTGAACTAAACTACTTTCGATCAAGACGTTCTCTAACCAGGCTTTCTAAGTTTGTTCAAACATAATTTGTTGGTGAAATTGTTTAAATTATGTCTCAACTAGATAAATTTATCTTCTACTTTTATATCTAGGTTGTAGTTTGGTTCATTCTTCATGATAAGTTTGAAACATCTGAGTATAAGGCTCCATTGTAAATCAACTATAATTGAGTTGAATTTAGATTTAATAGGAATTAAAGATATAAGATTGTTGTACCTATGTATAGAGCATAAGGGACCTAAAATATTCTAGTTATTAAACTAGAAGTGTATTATCATTCTTAACTATGTTTTTACATAAGGTAAAAAGTATCTTAATCTCAACAGTTGATTGAACGTTCATGAGTTACTTTTACAAGGCTTTGTAAACCAGAAGCTATGTCTTTTTCTCTTTGCACATTCTCAAGGGTTACCGACCATAGGAAGTTTTTTAAGGATCTCTTTATATCTATGATGTTTTTTTGGGTTAGGTAGAGATAACGCATCTAATGAATATTAAGATTGATTGATATTATTTTAATAAGTTGCAATCTATTAGCATAATATATAATATATTGTTCCAATGTTGAGTTCTTATAATAATACTTTTAGCCAAGATAACTTATCATTCTATTAGTTATAGGGATCTCTAAATATTTAAAAAGGAAGAGATTAAAGCGTAATCTCTATAATATTATAGAGAAAGATATATAAATATAGATATAGCAAGAAATAGACATTAAGCTGGAATTATTAAAGAATGACAATAGAATTTCCATAAATGCAAGATTAATATAACAAGAAAAGTAAGAGATCATTGGCCTCAAATTACTTGTAAAGGTTTAATCACTTACAATTGTGGTGAAACTTGAATTAGGTCCCTTAATTAATTTTGTCAGCCATCAACTTGGTCAGGACCTCTATATAGATAATGAAGAGGTAAACTAAGATTAAGTCACTTTGTCTTAATGATTTGGTACCTTTAAATGAATTGGAAGGTTTTCATTAATTAAAATATCATAGGAGGCAGTTGAGAAGCACTACTTTGACCTATTGATGAATTTACCAAGTAAACTAAAAGCTCAAAGAGCTTTTAGTAAAAATTTATTGACATAATCATTTATTGACAAAAATTTATTGACATAATTTGTCACTAATACTTCTACCATGAATAAAATCCCCTTGATTTGATTAGTCAAGCATTTCAAGACCATCTTAATCTTGGAAGCTAGAAGTTTAGAAATAATATTATGGATCACATTTTAGTAAGAAACGGCTCTAAAATCATATAAGGAGCTTGGGTTAGGCTTTTCGGAACTAAGGTAAAAAAAGTTTTGTTTAACTATATCTCTAAATGAAAAAAATTCTAGGATAATGTTTGAGATTAACCCACCTGTAATTCAAAGATGACACTCTTAATATCTTATACCTCAAAAGGCTTCACCAACTTTTCCATTTATTAAAGAGATAGTAATCTAGGAATAAAAGTTTTAATCTCATGCTCAAGGGAGATTATATTCTCTAGATCCTTCCATAATTGAGCCTTTTAAAACTCAAGATTGGAGTCATATACAAAAGTGATCTCTAAAGGACACGGTAAATTATCTATTCTTACAATTAAATGGATAAACTGGTCATACATGAAGTGATCAAGCACCATAACTTTCTCAGAGGAGAGCCTTACTATTATTCTCCTATTATAATGATGATTGTGGCTTGAAATAGAGGTTTGATTCTCACTAAATATATATTTGCACAAAGCCCAATTATCGCTCTTAATTTTATTCTCCAGGAGCCTAACTAGAACAAGTTTTACTGAAGATAGACATGAACAAATTATTTATCTCTTTTTAGGACTATTCATGCCTTAATATTCCAAGATATAGTCATTATTAAAGTTAGGGGGAAAGTCCCCTTCTTCCTAGTTTTCCCTTTTAATTTCCTTTTGGTACTAATGCCCAAATTATATTTAAAAGCACTCAAGGCACATCTTGCTGAATTTTCTTTTGACAAATCAATGCCAGTAAATTTGTCTGTTAGAGCATTAGGTGATCCCTTTTGCTCAGAAGGTGTCACCATAGGTATAAACTCAATATATGGTTCATTATGTTTAGATTCCATATGATGCTCTTTTGAATTAGGAGCATCTGTTAGACCCCATTTCCAGAGTCTAACTCGTTTTCTGATACCATAAGTGTTGGGGCTCTACCCCTTGCGAGACACGTGGCCGACATCCTAAGTGACATCTGGACGTGCATCCCATAAGGGTGGAATGTCCACACCAGACAATCCTTGAATTGAAACTTCATCTTGACCTCTTCTTAACATCTTGTCCCTTGACTTGTACTAATAACCTAAAACCTTAACTGCTTCTTGATCCTTAATAACTACTTTTTGTTAAAAAACCTTTATTTAATTGAATTTTGTAACTAACTTTAGCTAAACAACTGTCCAATGTATTGGCCTTAACTTCTTCTTTGTATCATTTGTGGCTGGCCTATCATCCGAATTTGCTTATGTTCTGTGTTCTATCGTCTGTAGTTGACTTTCTTCGTTTGTGTTGACCACCCATCGTCTGTGTTTTATCGTCTGTATTCTATTGTCTGTGGTTGACTTTTATCGTCTGGGTTGACCACCTATCATCTGTGTTCTATCTTCTATGTTCTGACGTCATCACAGACGATTCCTTTCGTCTGTGTGATGATGTGTCATCTGTGTGCTGACGTGTCGTCTGTGTTTTCCTTTGCCTCTGTGTGTGACGTCAGCACAGACGATACAATTTGTCTGTATTTTTCCTTGCCTCTGTGTTATGACGTCAGCACAGACAATAAACTTCGTCTGTGTTTTTCCTTGCCTTTGTGTTGTGGCGTCAGCACAGACGATTTCTTTCGTCTGTGTTTTTCTCTTGCAATCTATCTTACTTAATGCAGACTTAAATCCTTCCAACCACACTCATTCATTCAAATCCAAGGACAGAACACACAAACATAAACACCAACTGCTTCTCAAAGCCTCAAAATCATTTGATTAACACATGCAACGTGAAAACTTAACAGTGGTCATGATCATGAGCAGAACATATAAATATTTCATTCATCCTCAAACAAAAATTGGTTATACAAAGCTTTAATAACCTTATAAGCCACAATACATCAATACACTTGGATTAGTAAAGCTTTAAAGGTGGCTAAAGCCTTAAGTTCTCAAAAATCTAACTTAAGAGTACAAAAGAAAATATGCGGACTGGAGTGCTGCCTTAACTCTTAACTTACTCACTTTCTTGTTCTTCACCTGAATGGGACATAATTGGGAGGGGTGAGTGTAAAGCTCATGGGTAACATGTTTATCATTAAGAAACAAGAAGAAACCTTTTTGTAAAACTTATTGAATTATGCAATTTAGAAACCATAGTATTTTTTTACTTGGAAAATCAGTAAATACTTATTCCCAAAACTGTACTCAGTGAAACAATCATGTTCAGTTATAGTTCATGTATGAAACAAGCTTGATAACACATAATCACATCAAAATGGTCTGGAATGGTCCATAAACAGAACGAACTAACACAGTCCATATA
>JAOQMS010042433.1:0-13775 GCA_027563885.1 Erythroxylum longipes
ATTGTTGGGATTGAAAATTGTTAGGAATGGAAATGAAATTATGAATGTTTTGTGATTGTTGTAATTGGAAATTGTTGCAAATGGGATGGAATGGAAATGGAATTATTATTGTTTTGTAATTGTTAGGATTTTTTAAATTGTTGGAATGAAAATGGAATTAGGATTGTTTTGTAATTGTTGAAATTGCAAATAGTTGGAAATAAAAATGGAATTATAAATGTTTTATGATTGTTGGAATATGTTTTGTTTTATGTTATTATATATGTTGAATGTTTTGAATTGTTAGCTTTTGACTTATAGTGAATTGTGTTCCTTGAAATTGAATTGTATGTAATGTAATCATATAGAATTGTGTTCCTTAAAATTGAATTGTATGTAATGTAATCATACAGAATTGTGTTTAAAAATTGATGGTTTCTTGAATTGTGGTTATTATTTATATGTGAAATATTTAAAAATTATTATTATTTCGTATTAATTGTCATTATTATTTATTATTAAGATTTTTGAAAACATGGTTGATGTAAACAGTAAACTAGTAAAGTATACAGTACAACCATACAAAATACCAATGAACTATTTTGCAAAATTTAAAAATTTTAGGAACTATTTCATAAATTTTAAAAATTATCCGAAATAGTACCCGGTACTGACTGGTACCGGTACAATTTCGTTCCAGAACTCAATCCGGTACCAAGCCCGGTACGATATTCATAACTTTGGTAACCACGGTAAAATGTATGAAGCAGTGGTAACCACGATGTAGAAAGGATGGAACATTTTAAGGTTAGATTATTTTTTGGAATTTTTAAAAATTTTAATTATCAATTTATTAAATTATTAATTTCGTATTTGAAAAAATCAGAATGTGTGTCACACATATGGAAAAACCCATCAAATCTTCTGTTCTACTTACTCTGTTCCAACCTTGTTCCATTAAATCTCATCCATACATTTATATAAGGTCCACATAAATATGTGGATGAGATTTAATGAAACATAATAGGATCACCATAACCGTTGCAGGAGATCTGAACCCCATTTATAGTGTTGAGGAAATCATGAAAATTTTTATCACTACATTCAAGGCTTGCTTCCATAATATAAGAGCATCTCTTCAAATAAAAAATATTTCATTTATAACTTGGAAAAGCATATTAGACAGGTTGTTAAGTTTGTTATAGAAAGGAAGTAAGATACTTTGCCTAACAACACCGATCTCTGGAACACGGAGCCAAACCTAAGGGAGAAAGTGAAAACTGTAACTTTAAGGAGTGGAAAAGAGCTTAAAGTTGAAAAAAAAGAAGAAAAAAAAAAGAAGGAAATGGTTATTGTATAAGAAAAGACGGATAAGGAGGAGGAGTTGAAGATGAAAGTTATCGAAGCGTATAAAACAAAATTTTCATATCTGAGCAGGCTTGTGAAAGATAGAAAGGAAGATCAATTTGGTAAGTTGTTAAAGCTTTTTGAACAATTACATATTAACATTCCTTTTATTGAAGCTCTTTGTAAGATGCCAAAATATGCCAATTTCCTTAAAGATCTCTTTTGTTAATAATAATAGACTCAAAGAGTTATCCACAATTACTTTGAAAGAGGAGTGCTCCATTATCTTGAAAATAAGTTACCCTAAAAAATAAAAAATCCAAAGATTTTTACCATTCCTTATAATATTATTAGTTTGTTAAGTGGAAGAATATTAACGAACTTAAAGCTAGTATTAACTTTATGTCATATGACATGTTTAAGAAATTAAGATTGGCTAAGCCTAAGTTAACTAAAATGAGCATTCAATTATTATATATGAAAATTAAGTATCTTAGGGGCATTATAGAGGATGTTTTGGTTAAGGTTGGTAAATTTATCTTTCCTATTGATTTTATGATTGTAGATATGGAGGATGATGGATATATTTCCTTAATCTTAAAACAACCTTTCCCAGCTACTGCTAAAGTTATTATAGATATGTATAATTAATCCTAAGGATAGATTATGAGGAAGTAGCTTCTAAGATATTGAAAGCCATAAGATATCCTTTTGATAAAGATGACACTTCATTCTATATAGATGTGATTAATACTAAAATTTCTCATGCTATAGAAAAAATAGTCACATATGATTTATTGGAGACTTGTATCATGCAAGGAGAAGAAATGAGATGGGTAACCCTTTTTTAATGGATCAAGTGGCATATTTGGAAGCTAATGAGCTTATGATTAGGAATTGACAAAGAAGTTCAATTAAAAGATTTATAAATAAGCACTTGTTGAGAGGCAACCTAATAATTTAGGTGTTCTTTCTTTAGTTTAATAGATTTAAAGATCTTTAGGAACAATTTTTAGCATATTTTGGCATAATTTTCATGCTTGTTTTATATGTTTTAAGTTAATAGGAGTTTAAGTCATAGATTTTAATGAGTTTTGATGGTCATTCACTTGGATCATGATTATTTTACTCAGGATGAATTGCATTGAGCTTTATAGTCTATATAGGTAATATGGTATCCAACATGGATTTATGGATTTGAGCTTTATTTTTCGGACTTATTTTCGGACTTATTTTTGTAGCTCAACTCTTCTAGTTCATATATATTGATTTTCTTCATATCAGTATTGTTTAATATTGCTTGTCTTTAATTAGTTGATTTATCTAATATACTTACTTAGGTTCTTACCCCAAAGTTTTAGAGCTGTCTCACTTTTGGCGGTGTGGAGTTGTCGTGTTGTCTCGCTTCCATTTTTTATTATTCTTTTTTGTATTTTTTTAGTTAGTATTTGCCCTATTACATAATAGACCCGCGTAGCAGTAATGATAGCCAGAGATCGTATCCAGTGATTAGGGGGCGAAGTAGGGGGCAACTGCAAGCGGGGGTGCAAGATGTAGGTTTACGTGTCGGTACTTGGAATGTAAGGACCTTGAACGAGAAATCGTTCAAACTCGTCGATGTATTCAGGAAAAGAAGAGTCGATGTCGTCTACCTTCAAGAAACAAAATGGAAAGGGCAGAAAGCAAAGGAACTTAGAGGGTACAAATTGTGGTATTCAGGGGATGAAAGTAGGAGAAATGGAGTAGGAATTATGGTGTTAGAGAAATACAACGACAGTGTAGTGGAGGTGAAGATATTTGGGGATAGACTTATGACGATAACCTTAGTTATCGGACTAGAGTCGGTAAATATAGTTTGTTCTTATGCACCCTATTTCGGGTTGGAGGATAATGAGAAACAGGAATTTTGGGATAAGTTAAACAATGTAGTAACTACCATTCCTAGAGACCAAAAAATCTTCATCGGCGGAGATTTCAATGGCTACGTCGAAGTAGTGGTCGACGGATACCACAGGGTACACGAAGGTTTTGGCTTTGGTGTAAGGAATGACGGCGGTAGGGAGCTGCTAGACTTTGGATTAGTACATGACCTGGTGGTGGTTAATACTTTCTTTAAGAAGAAAGATGACCACTTAATTACTTTCCAGAGTGGAGAACGAAATACACAAATTGATTACGCTCTTGTACGTCAAGGGGACAGAAGCAGTTGTAGAAACCGTAGGGTGCTCCCAACAGAAAAAGTGGTGTCGCAACATTTATTATTAGTTACAGATGTTGCATGGAGAAATAAGAATAGAGAACCTATTCGAGCACAGCGAGAAAGGATACTCTGGACAAATCTCAAGGGAGCTACGGCGTTAAACTTTCGAAATACCATTGCTCCAATTTGCGTGGTAGAACGAGTAGGGGAGGCAGACCGTTTATGGACGGTCATGTCTACAACTATTCGAGAACAGGCAAAGGAGCTGTTAGGAGTTACCTCTAGCAAAAGGAGAATGGATAGGGAATTGTGGTGGTGGAACGACGAGGTACAGATAAAGGTTAAGGCAAAGTAGGAAAATCTCAAAAGATTGATGGTAACTACTAATGAGCAACAGAGAGTTCGAAGAAGGGAGGAATACCGACATGCAAAAATAGAAGAAAAAAAAGCAATCTCAGAGGCAAAAACAAAGGCCTATGACAAGATGTATCGAAGATTGGATACTAAAGAAGGCGAACAAGCTATCTATAAGCTCGCTAAGGCACGTGCCAGAAAGAGTAAAGATATCGACACAATTAGGTATATAAAAGGAGAAGACGGGAGAACACTTTTGGGCGATAAAGACATTAAGGACAAGTGGGAAGTCTACTTTAACAACCTGTTTAACGAGGTGTGACATGAAGGCACTGGTATAGAGAGTAAAGCAGAAGAGAGAACCCAGGGAATGCAGTGTGATGATATTAGAAGAATCTCTGAAGAGGAGGTGAAAGAAGCCCTTAGCAAGATGGGAAGAGCGAAAGCAGTAGGCACTGACCAGATACCTATTCAGGTGTGGAAGTGTCTAGGAGAGGTGGGGGTACAATGGCTTACAACTCTTTTCAACGCTATCTTGCACACGGGGAGAATGCCGGCGGAGTGGAGAAGTAGCGTAGTAGTACCGATCTATAAGAACAAGGGAGACGCATAAGATATGGAAACTATAGAGGCATCAAACTCTTGAGCCATACTATGAAACTGTGGGAGAGAGTTATTGAACAACGATTTTGCAAAATAGTACAAGTGAAAGAGAATCAGTTTGGATTCATGCCTGGGAGATCAACTATTGAAGCAATCCGTCTATTAAGACGGCTGATGGAGAAATATAAAGAGCATAGGTGGAGCTTACATATGGTCTTTCTTGACTTAGAGAAGGATTATGATAGTGTGCCAAAAGAAGTCATTTGGAAATGCTTAGAAGCAAAGAACGTTACTAATACCTATGTCAAGACTATAAAATATATGTACGAGGCTGCTATAACTTGTGTGCGAACGCCAGTGGGAGATACAAAGTATTTTCCGGTGGATATAGGGTTGCATCAAGGTTCAGCTTTAAGCCCGTTTATTTTTGCGATAATAATAGATGTCATCACGCAGGACATACAAGATGAGGTACCCTGGTGTATGTTGTTCGTAGATGACATTGTATTGGTCAGAGAGAAAGAAGAAGTTAATAGGAAGCTAGAGCTACGGAGACAGACTTTGGAGTCAAACAGTCTGCGGTTAAGTAGATCGAAGACTGAGTACATGGCATGCAATTTTGCCCAGAGTTTAGAGGACTATGAACAAAAAGTTTGGATTGGAACTCACGCGATAACCCAAAAGGATAGTTTTAAATATCTAGGCTCTATCATACGAGAGGATGGAGATGTTGAGAGCGATGTAATTCATTGCATCCACGCTGGATGGGTGAAATAGAGAGCGGCAACTGGAGTCCTATGTGATAGGAAATTTCCATTAAGGCTGAAAGGAAAATTCTATAGGACGGTCGTACGATCGGCTATGCTCTATGGCTCTGAATGTTGGCCTATGAGGGTAGCAAAAGTGTGAAAGTTTGAAGTAGTGGAGATGAGAATGTTGAGATGGATGTGTGGTTGTACGTTGTTAGATAGAATACCAAATAGGGTGTACAGAGAGAAATTAGGCATCGAGGCTATCAGCGACAAGCTAAGGGAGTGGAGATTGCGATGGTTCGGACATGTACGCAGAAGAAGTGTGACGGAACCAGTCAGGCGAGTTGAAGGGATTCAAGGCGAAAGAAAGCGAGGTCGAGGGAGGCCAAGGAGGACATGGGAGGAGTAGATCAGA
This sequence comes from Erythroxylum longipes, assembly GCA_027563885.1. Lineage (NCBI taxonomy): Eukaryota > Viridiplantae > Streptophyta > Magnoliopsida > Malpighiales > Erythroxylaceae > Erythroxylum > Erythroxylum longipes. The sequence continues at coordinate 5,651 of JAOQMS010042433.1, forward strand.
TTGGACCTACAAGCGCTAAATCTATCTGCGGATATGACACCAGATAGAAACAGTTGGCGACGCAGAATTTTGATATTAGGCGTATAGGGCAAGCAGGGGCGTGAGGGGTAAAGCGGGCTTTAGACTGCTCTGAGAACATGACCTGTGATTTAGACAAAGATCTACAGGTCGACACTTAGAGTGGTCTAAAGTAGTAAATGTAATACGTGTTTATTTTTGTTTTTTGTTTATTGTTTCGACCTGTCATTCTTATATGTAGCCCTTCGCGGAGTCAAAGGGCTGCAAATTGGCTGTAGACTCCTAGTTTGACAGATAGTCTATCTATCGGTTGACCGTACCTCCGTACGACCGCTTGCCCTCCTACTGAAGCCCCATGAGGATACGACCTCTGCCTAGGATAAGTAGAACACGTTTAGGGTGGGATTAGAGTCTCATATAAGAGATGATTAGGTTTTACCTCTGCTATAATAGATAGCAGATGATAGATCAGGAATAGGCCATATAGGAAGTGTATATGTATATAAATATGTATTATTTACCTAGTGTACTTTTATTTTATTGCTATTCATTTTATTTTATTGGTATTTTCATTATGTTAATTTCTTGATTTTAATTTTTATATATCTCTACTTATGCCTGCTCACATATTTACATCTTCATGTATTTATATATTTTCATATTTTCATTTTCATGTGCATTCTATAGGTTATAGTCTCCATGCATATACATATATTGTTATACTTATACAGTGATGTACTTGCATTGGTCTGGTCTGTTTGTTTTTGTTTATTTTTGTTTGTTTTTGTGTTTGTGTTTGTTTTTGTTGTTTGTGTTTGTTTGTTTGTGTTTGTTTGTTTGTTACTCTTTGTTGTTGCTCTTACCTTAGCCGGGGGTCTATCAGGAAACAGTCTTTGTATCTTTATCGGAGATGCGGGCATGACTGTGTACATCTTACCCTCCCCATACCCTGCTTAGGTTGGAATTTGGGTATGTTTGGTTGGTTTAGTTGGTTGGTTATGTTATAAAACACCCTTACATGTCTCCAAATTATAAGTTGGTAGCTATGGATGATTGATTAAAGATTAATGATTCTTAATGGAATTTGACAAGCCTTGTGACCTTCAATTGTTAAAGGAGTATCAGTTATCCTAATTCCTTCTTTTCCTTTATTTGCTTAATTTTCATTGTTCTTGTATATTGTGTATATTAAGGATAATGTATAACTCAAGTATTGGGGAGGGAATTAATTATTATAGGACATATTTGTTATGCTTATCAATTTTGTTATAATTAGCTTAAAAGGGAACATTGATTTTAAGTTCAAAAGAACATTGATTGAGATAATTTATTTTAACTTTGCTTGTTATTGTGATTTGATTTGTTTAGACAAACAATCATGAGCATTGATGATTAATTTAATTTTAATTTATTTTTATTAATTAAAAATGGATTCTTGATTTGCACCATGATACTTTTGTATAATTTGGTCATACAATTTAGCTAAAAGTGAATTTCTTTTAAGCATTTTTAGTATCCCACAAAAAAATGTGTGTGAGTAAGTGAACATAACTTGAATTCACGTTTTTGGCTTTAAACCAAGTGTAAAGATTTAAGTTAAAGAATAATTCTAGTAGCCATTTGAAATGGTGACCTAATTAATTACCTAAAAGTATTTATAACGAGATTTTTATTTTCCCATAAAAAAGTTAGGTTACCTTTCAAACAAGCCTCTAAATACTCCTATATTAATTTAAAGTCAGTGTTTGTCTTTTTTATTAATAAGGGATATGAAAGTTAAAATTGAAGTATCTTTCCCATATATGTTCATATTATGTATTAGGTTGAATCATGCATTACGTTGAATTAGGTTGATATATGACTTGATGTAAGTAGTGAAATGCCCAAAAAATTGATAAAATTTGCAATTAAATGAATAATGGAGAGTTGGTTGATTCGACTGAGTGCATTTTTCTTGTGTCTTGACCGTTTTTATAGGATTTGACAGTTAATTTCACCTATATTTTATATCCAGTCCTTATTTTATCTCCCCAATGAGGAGGAGTGGATTCCGATAAATTAGAGACAAACTAGAGCAAGTTTTCGCATGATTTTAGAGGACGAATTCAGAATATGGTATAAAACACAAAACTATGTCCAATCTGTGTTAGATGTCAAGTAACATAGGTCCTATATAGTTTCGTGTTAAAGCTTTGTGTTAGCAATGATTTTTTTTATAGTTTGAGATTTTACTACAAGGAAAGCAATATAATTCTACTATAAATTCGTGTAGGACACGTGTTAGCTTTATTTTTTCACTTAAATTTTAGGTCTTTGATATGAAAACATTAAAGAGACCATTATAAAAGGAAGATTAATTAAAGGGCCAAAAAAGTGTCTTATGACCAAAAGGATCAAATTTGAAGTAAAAGAAAAAGGATTTCTATCAGGATTCAAGAGAGGAACTTCAAGATTCCAAGATTCAAAAGAATGAGTTATTTTATTTTAGATTTTTGCTTGTTTTTTATTAGTTTTATTTATCTTAGTATGAACTCAATTATGATACATCTAAATGGGATTAACCCTAAAACTAATTTTTTGGATTAATTCTTGGATTTAATGAAAGACTCAAGTTATCTTGTGAAATATTTATAATCTCTTTTTTATTTTGAATTTTAATTCGATAGCATTTTGGTTCAATTCTGGATTTCAAATATAAGAATTAATAAATCGTATATATGAATAGATCTTAGCATGAATAATAAGAGTTACATGGAATCCTAGAGATAAAACCACATAAATCTTATAGCTTATAGTTAAATCAAATAAAGAAATTCCTTAAACAATTTAATGTGTTCTTTAAGGTTTTAATTAGAAAGAGATTTTAATTAATCAACTTTAAGGATATGATTTGTATTTCTTATGAAAGAATATGGTTATAACTTTGAAATTTCTAAAAGTATAAGAAACTAAGGTTAATAATTGAATAAAGATAAACTTAAGCATAAAAAGGTTATAAAGAGATTTTACATCTAAATCTTGTTTATCAATTGATTGCTTCATTTTTATTTATTGCTTTGGTTTATTAATTCAGATTAGTGATTTTATTTTAGTTAATCATTGTGTTAAATCAATCATTCATTGTGTTATATTAGATAATAAAAAGATAGTTATTACTAATTCTTGGAGTCCTTGTAGGAACAATACTTATATTTACTAAACCATACTATAACAATGATAGGTACATTTGCCTTGTTAATCATTAGTATGATTTGGAAAAATTACTTCATAATATAATATGAATTTTTTCATCAAAAGGTTAACATATGTATGGTCTTAAAAGTTGGCCATTTCATGTCCTAGAGACTTTAGAACCATCTAAACATTCAATTCTGAATGTCCCAGTATTGACAACATTTCTCACTCTGTATGGACTTATCCAGTTCATAACCATTTTTTTCTTTTTCCTTGAGTTTATTTATGATTTCAGACCTCCTAAGGATAAGATCACTTTGCCTTATCAACTTTATTTAGGTATCATATTTTATATTAACTTATGAGTGATTAATTCCATTATAATTATACCTTTTTTGTAGATGTTGATGATAACTCGTATTTATTCTTACTCGTAGCACTTTGTTGTATTTTGCATCTCCATCTTGAATTTGTCAAATCTCCTCAATAACTCCAGCTTTAACTATACTTTATAGAAACCTTTGGTTCAATTTTCCAATATTCAGTTATTAAGTAGTTTGATTTTAGTTTTCCATACAATAATATGCTAACTATAGGAAAGTGAACCTATTATTTTATAATAATGTAGTGATATATAGATCGTAAATCCCATGAGGATAAAATATTAAATTTAACCCTCATATTATTACATAGTCATTAACAAAGAGTGTGATTTGATTTAACCTAAAACCAAGTTAAACTAATTAGATTAAGATATCAATAGAAATAACAATTAATAAGATAATTATAAGAGATCACATATAATATAACATCTAGAATAAACTTCTCCCTAGCATCATTTAGCACTCATGATTCAGTTATTTAGAGATTTTACGATTTAGATCAATGAGATCTCAAAATTTAATGAATTGTCATCTTTTAATGCACAATCAAGTATCCCTTAATTAATTAACTGATATTCTTACCTAATTAACTCATCTAAGAAAATACTTATTTTTGTGAAATTTAATAGAATTTTACCTTAATACTAGAACTATTGTGTAGGTCTATTTCTAATACCCCATTCAATCCTCAATATCAATGCCTAGGTAAATCTACAAACATGTTATTTTGAACGTTTGTATATAAATTAAGATCTAATTTAAGCTTTTACTTGTATCTAATTAGCATTAAGATTAGCACAAATATTTTATAATTATAAAACTCTTATAAAAATAATGAAATCAATTCATATAAGATAAAAACTAGGGTTCCATTTAATCTACATGTCAAATAAAACTAGTCATAAGTCATCATTGAAATAATAAAAGAAAACCAAAGAATTGAAGAATTCAAAGAAAATGTTTTCTCAATTAAGATCTTAACCTCACGATTTGATTTGCTTTCTTAGAGTGAATCTCAATCTCTCTCTTTATCGAAGAAATTTGCAAGATTTATTCTATGGCTTCTCTCTCCTATGACTAATAACCCTATTTAAAAATTAAGAAGAAACTAAAATAAAGTAAATCTCATGATGTCATTCATATGTTAGGTAGTGTTTAATATTTTTACCATCAATTATTTAGAAGTCAAATGAACTAGTTTCTCAATAGATAAATTCCAAGATACTTTGTCTTCTTACTATAATAAGGTTCTTTGTTGAAATCTAGAGAGTTTACTTGGTAGTGCGCTTGAACTATTTGCTTGATGGTGTTGATTATTCTAAGAAGTTTAGATGATATTTCCACCCTAAATTGTATGTATTTCTATAAGGATTGTTCTAAGGTTGTTGGTAGTTCCCAAGTAGTTATTGTATTCTGTTGGCTTAGAAAAAGGATTGTCAACTTCATAGTCATCATTGTTATGTCCTCCCCTACACAACTTACAATATAATGCTTGACCTAATCTCATTACTCCATTTAGATTATCAATTTTTCTTGATAATGATTCCACCTAAGCAACCAAAGTGATCACTGCATCCATGTTATATGTCCTTGTTAGTTTGGCTACCTTTGTGTTATTTGATTGTTACTAATAATTTCTCATCTTCTTCTCATTTATTAGCTTTAAGGAAGCTTTTAGAGTTTTCTTATTCAAAGTTATCCAAACTATTGATCTGCCATCTACTTTATTACATAGTCTAAATTATTGTAGAAAAATTGAACTTGAAACCATGTAGGCAAGTCATGGTGTGGGCACCTCCTTATTAGATCCTTGTATCTCTCCCATGATTCACATAATTTCTTATTGTCAAAGTTTATATAGGTAGAGATGTCATTTTTGAGTTTTGTAGTCTCCACTGATGAGGAGTACTTCATCAAGAATTATTCACTAAATTATCCCATAAAATGATTAAAGTCTTAGGTAAAACTTTAACCGCTACTTCGCTTATTCTTTTAATAAGAATGAAAACAACCTTAATTGTATAACGTCAATACTTGCTCCATTAACCAAAAAAATATCACATATTTTTAAAATCTGACTATGTGCACATTGAGATCTCCACCAAATAAATCATCAATTTGTACGAATTATTGAAGTATCTTTATAATATTTGACTTTATCTCAAAATTATTTGCTGCAACTTCCAGTCTTTCTATAATGGACTATGTCCCTATATGATGGCTTCGCATAGTCCAATATGGTTCTGTGCTCTACCTATATATTAATAGGTTAGATAAAGTTGAAAATAAAATAATATCAAGCATATAAACAAAGAATTAAGATTAAATAAAAGAATACACAAAAAGCAACAAAAGAATATACAAAAAGAAATAAAAGAAAAGACTAGATTAATAATGAATAAGTCTCTTTAATATTACAAATATCCTTAAAAACTAAACCAAAAACTTGATTACAATTTTCTCTACCATAATATTTCTTAACTCTAGAAAAATGAACCTAAAAAAATATAATGATAAGTAGAGTGTCAATCCTATGAGGATAAAGTAATTACTAAGTCTAACACTTCTATTATTATCTGGTCACTAATAAAGAGTGTGATTTCATATAATCTTAACCTAAATTGAAATTAGATCAATACAACACTAGAAACAACTAGAAGACAATGATAATGGATCAAACATGATATAACATATAGAATAGAATTCTTCCTAGCATCATCTAGCACTTATGATTAATTTATTTAGAGATTTTATGATTTATATCCATGAAATCTTGTAATGTAATGAATTTTCCCCTTTTAATTTGCTATCTCTTAATTGATTACCATTATTTCTATTTCGTTAACACGTCTAAGAATTCCATAAGTTATATGAATTTTCATAAAAGATCAAAATACCATAAACATTATCTAGGTCTATTTCTAAGTACCCTATTCAATTTATAATACTAATGCGTAGGTCAATCTACTATTAAGTTTTTTCAAATATTTATATGTAAATTAAGATATGATTATTCTTTTTATTATATTTAACCACCATTAATATCAAACACAAATATTTCACAAATATAGAACTCTTTTTGTAAAAATATTGAAATCAATCCATATAAGATAAAAGCTAAGGTTCCATCTAATCTAGATGTCAAATAAAACTATCCATAAATCATCCTTCAAATAATAACAAAATATAATTAATTAAAGAATTCATAGAAAAGGTTTTCTTAGTGAAGATTTTAAACTTATTATGCGATCCACTTCCTTGGAATGATTCTCGATCTCTCTCAACATTAGAGACAACTATTAGATATGCTTTGGGGCTTCTCTTTTTCTTATAACTACTAACCCTAAATAAAATTTTAAAAGAAACTTAAAAGAATTAAAAAGTACTCAAAGCAAGACTGCGATTAAGGTTTATCCACCTTTTATATAAGTTGTTTGACATAAACATAGTCTAGGACACAACCTTATTCTAGTCCTTATTCTAGAATGTGTACTTAACTGTTTCTCTAATTTCACTTCTACAGAGGAGCATAAGTACATATAACGCCTATGTTCTTGGTCATGCACTCCTTTATATCTCTTTTGTCATATAACACAACTTCTAGGTTGTCAGTTTGTCAAACTGTGTATGTCCTTATTTGTGGAAGGAAACATGCCCAAGCTAGTGTTTTATGTTCTTACCGTATGCTTTTGTCCAGAGAGAGAAATGGCTATAATACACCTGTGTGTAAGACCATATTCAACTAAAGATGAATTTCTTCTTGATTTGACTTGTAAAACTCTTTATCATTGGTCAAACTCATTTCCAAGTAAAATTGCCTAAAATAATATAAAACCATTCAAATTAAGGTAATTTAGATTAAAAAATTATCAATTACTAATTGAAATATATGTATTTTACACATACATTAATGTTCTTTTTTAATAAGGTTAAGTAACATTGCCTTAAAGCTTGATGGTTTCAAAAGACCCCCATATTCACTTCTCTGTAGGAAATTTTGTGAGAAATTAGTACGACTGTAGGATGGCCCTTATAGTATAAAACAAATTCCTATCAAATATGGTGATATATGTTGAATTTTTGCCTATGACATGAAATTCTAACATCTTAGTAGAGTACTTCAAATACTCTTAAATCATAATAGGGAGATCCACCTTCTCTTAAAAGAACACCTAGTTTCCATAAATTTTTTCGATATAAAGGCCTTGTTTGGGAAATGACTGATCAACTATTTTTTAATAGATTGAGAGGTATTTAGTTATTTGACCATATCAAAACGTTGATAATCATGTTTAGTAATCAGCTAATTAAGTTAGTGGATTGAACTTAATCCGTTGTTTCTGAAAATGCTCCTCACAGGAGCGTTTTGTTCCAACGGCTAAGAAATTAAGGGACGAAAAAACAATTGTATCCAAAAGTTATTGCAAATTATTCGATTTGCCATTTTTTATTATTGTTTTCCCTTCACCAAAGTTATTTATTTATTTATTTATTTATTTATTTATTTATTATTATTATTATTATTATTATTATTATTATTATTATTATTA
>JAOQMS010042434.1:0-13773 GCA_027563885.1 Erythroxylum longipes
CAAAGCAAAACATGAACCTATCCACACTTCTCATGTACTGCTCGAAATTTTCTAAGAAAAGTTTCAGGGTCCAACACAAATACTCATGTGCGACGAAAATATATCATCGTCCAAATCGTCGCTGAATTCCGGTAGCAAAATAACATTCGCGACATTTTTATAAAGTCATCGCTTAAAAGTTTTTTCGACAAATATAGTTCATCGCTAATAAGTATAACCGACGATATTCTAAAACGTCATCCATAGTTAAGTGCGACATTTATCTTTTGTAGATCAAAGTTTTTAGCGATGAAAGGCATTTTGTAGGTCACTATTTTTAGTGACGATTTAATTTTAGTAGTAGAATAGTTTTAGCTACTAAATTCCTGTTGTAGGAAAATATTTTTAAAGACATTCCGTAAACGTAGGAAAAAACTTTTTGTGACGTATTAGGTTTTGGTAGCTAATAGGTATTTATGATGATTTTGTTTTTGGTAGCAAAATATTGTTAACTACTATTCTGTTGTTGTAGCGAAAGACTTTTAGTGACGTTCTATATACGTAGCTAATGTGCTTTTGTGAAGAAATTTTTTGGTAGCTAATTGTATTTAGTGACAAAAGTTAATTTTGAATTAATAATTATTATAGTTGTTAAAAATGAATTAATTTAATTTTTTCAATTTTTAAGACTTTTGTGGCGAATTTGTTTTGGTAGCTAATATTATTTAGTGGCAAATTTTAATATTAAATTTAATTATTATTATAAATGTAAAAAATGAATTTATTATAATTTTAAGACAGTTTTAAATAATAATATTATTCATTTTATAATTAATGTTAGTGACATAATTTAAAATAATAATAAATTGAAATAAGATAAAATATAAAATGGAATGCAATATATATAAAAAATATTTACATATCATTTACAAACTAAGAGTCTTCATCTGAGTCACTAGCACTAACATATGTAGAACCTAACATTTGTTTAACCAATTTTTTAAGCATGTTAACTTCTTTAATATTACGATCTAACTTAGTTTTCAGTGTCTTGTTCTCCTCTTGAAGCACCGTCAACAATGCTAGTTGGGACGAAGAGGCACAAACAAGCTTAAGGCCATACCCAAGATCCTTGATATAGCCCGATTGTATACCAAGGACATTGTTGCAAATGTCATCCACATTGGTTTGATTTCTCTCAGCCAATTACATCTGTAACAACTCTTACATCTTGTCCTACAATGTCAAGTAGAAAATCGAGTTAACTAAAAAATTATTAGTTAATATTATGTAACAAAATAAATTGTAATATTACTTTATTTGTACTTACATAATTACTTTGTGCATCTTCAGACGTCCAGCCTTGACCTTCCTTGTAGTGTGTGTGCTTGTACAGTGTCATCCTATCACACTCTTGCCCTTGGAGTTCTGTTTGACTCTATAATATGAATTTAAAAATTATAAACAATTAGAATTTATTGTATTAAAAAATAAAATAATAAATTGAAAACATTACACTTACTATTTCTTGTCAGACAACGGCAAATGATTTAGAGTTGGTGTTATGAGGAGTCTTCATTAAGGCTCTGTTGGCCTTGGCTTTAGAACATTTTTCCTAAATTTAGAGAAGTTGTTATGAGATCTATAAACATAATTAATAGAAGGAAATACACCTGAGGACAACAACAAACCTGAAACTTCGCTGAAGCCTAATAATTACACAATTTATTCCAATTTTCTTCAGTCTCCCATTCCGGCACATGTCTCCTTGCCTCTTCATCGGAAGGAAAAGGCTGATAATATTTATGTAGTCGACATTGGTGATTCTTCACCCTTTGTTTCAACAATGAACTAACACTGCTTGAAATCTCAGGTGTGTCGATATCAACGATATTGAGCTTCATCTGTAAAAACATGTATTAGATAATTTATTAATATAGTTAAGTAAAATTCCAATACATATAATGAAATGAATTGAAATATTACCGAAACTTTATCCAAAGTGTTTTGCAGCAAGTTGTCTTCCTTTAACTACCTAACATGCTAAAGGTAAGGCGACTCATTCCGAGCAACGATGCACAACTCACTGGCCAGCTTTACAGCTTGGTTCTTATCCACTGGGCACCCTTATGTCGAGTCAATCGTCACTGACAACTTGGAATTCATTGCAACATTCATCCGTTGCAACTCAATTGCTTTTATCTTACCTCTAACTCGTTTTCTGAGGCCAGTATTGGAACCTGAAAAAATACATAATGATAAAAACACACTAAACATGTCATTAGACATTAAATGTAAATATGTTTGGTTAGCAAAAACATACCTAAAGATCCCTCATGACTACCAGATGATGTTGGTAAAGGTTGTTGATGCTGACTTCCCTCATTTGATGATGGAATTGCTGTCTCTTCTGTAGGAGGAACTTCATCTGGATTGACCACCCTCTTTTCTTTGTTTCGCCCAGGTTCTATTATAATGAACCTGTGTAAAACGAATTAAGAACATAACATATAATTGTAATTGCAAAATAAAATTAATTGTAATTGCAAAATAAAATTAACATTTTGTGAAACATTAAAACTATGCTTAATTAACATAACTAAAACATCAACAACATAAAGCAATTATCTTAATAAGATTTGAAATAATACAAATAATGAAACTTACATTCAATCATCATGATCAAGATGAAGAAAATCATCATTATTAAGTGCATTATCGGGAGATTCTTCGTCACTAATATATTCCAACAAAGTATCGTCATTGTCATTGAAGTCATCCTGAGTATATTCTTCATCTGTTTGTAAGACAAGATGGGGTTGGACTTCATCCAGTTGAAATATGTTCGGCTCGACATCTCTCCTATGGAATGATGATATATCTATATCTTCTACTGGAATACTTTCGTTATTGATCTCCAATTTAATATCTTGATAGACTTCATCAACATCTTCATCCAATTCACCAATATCCTTTGCACAAAAATTAAAGACATCCATTTGTTGAAACTTTTGAACAACCCTCCAATTGTGACCCAACACAGTATCTTTGACGTAGAAAACTTGTTTGGCTTGAGTTGCAAGGACAAAAGGATCACTATCATACCATGTCTTACTAACATTTATGCTAGTAATATGCTCGTTCACTCTTATATCTATTAGATCAAACCATTTGCATTTAAGTAGAACAACCTTCTTATCCTTGATGTATTGTAACTCTATAATTTCATATATGACACCGTAGAAGTCAATGAATTCATCGTCATGACATCCTTTAATGATAATCCCACTATTTTGACTTCTAAGTCGACTATCTCGATCTTCTATATGATATAGCACCCCATTAACAATGCAACCTGAGTATTTCTTCCCACAGATATGAGGCCCATATGCCAAACTATATAATGTTGTTGTCGCTTCTTGCACGTTACGATTATGTAATCGTATCATCTGTACAAAAAATTGAAAATAAATATGAGGATCTCATCATATTATCATATTTTCATAATTTGTAATTAATATAACAACTTACTCGATTTCTAAACCATGATACAAACTTCTGCTTATGTCTTTCTTCAACATTAATGATCCCGTTGCTTTGAATTGTAGCCTTGTGCTCTCTATTGGAAAAAAAAACATAGTAAGATCTCAAAGTTAATGAAGGAAATTGTAATATGATTGTTTAAATGAAAAGGAATATACGTATTCCATGTATGTATTGATGTTCTCGCAATTGTTCAAAATATACCAACGGGCAATTTCAAATTCATCCTTATTTAACTTGACATATTTACACGCACCAAGTGACCTAACTTTTTGGGAGAAAATAGATAACCCACCACGTCATTGAAATCAAAGTTACGTTTCGGACTATTAAATCTCGTCTCCACATTAGTTAAGTACATTAAACAAAAATTCAAGCATTCATTTGCTATATAAGCCTCTTTAATAGACCCCTCTGGTCGAGCTCTATTACGTACATAATGCTTAAGAGAGTATAAAAACCTAAACATAAACAGCTAATGACTTAGGAATTGTTACAAACAAATAACATAGGGAAAACTTACTCAATTTAATATGAATTACCTTTCAATCGAAAACATCCATCGAAATTGAACCGGTCCACCAAGTTTTGTTTCATATGGTAAATGAATTGTCAAATGGACCATAACATCAAAAAACAATGGGGGGAATCATAGTTCAAGCTTACACAGAATCAATGCTATTTCTTTCTCCAATTTATCAAACTCTTAAAATTTAAGTGTCTTGCAATATAATTGCTTTAAAAACTCTCCAATTTGACCCAAAGTAAGGGACAAATCCTTCGGCAAACACTCACGTATTCTAATAGGAAGTAGCCGTTGCAAAAGTACATGACAATCATGACTTTTCAACCCTGACACTTTTCCCTCTTTAACATTCACACAACGACCTATATTAGATGCATACCCATCAGGAAATTTGACTGATTGGAGGAACTGGCAGAATGCTTGTTTCTCACTTTTTAACAAGTTGTTACAAGCAGGTGGAATAAAGTAGGATCCATCATCTCTTATTCTCAAATGCAAATTTTTTCTAATATTCATGTCTTCCAAGTTTAGTCTACCCTTAATAATGTCTTTAGATTTCCCATCAATTCCTATAACAGTCCCTAAAATGGCCTCACAAACATTTTTCTCAATATGCATGACATCAAGATTGTGCCTCAATAATAATTCCTTCTAATATGACAAACTGAAAAATATGCTTCTTTTAGTTCAATTCAGTTCGATCTCATTTCTTTTAAGCTTCTTATTACTTGGGTGTTTGCCAGGTGTAACGTTAACCAAAAGTGACAACTGGTAAACAATGTCATCACCCGACAACTGTATAGGAGCTTCACCCAACTCTACTGTGCCATTAAACTGTTTAGTTCTGCGCCATCTATGCCCATGTTCCAAATAACGACGATGATTCGTATAACATATTTTACTTCATATCCTTGTTGAATATGTTTGATGATTACTGACAGGACAAACCATATACCCTTTAGTGCTCCACCCCGACAAATTCCCATAAGTTGGGAAATCATTTATAGTCCACAATACAGTAGCACACATTGTAAATGTGTTGCATTCAACAATATCAAAAGTTTCTATTCCATATTCCCATATATGGTTTAAGTCATCAATTAATGGTTGGAAGTAAACATCGATGTCCTTACCAGGAGCAGGAGGTCCTGGAATAAGCAAAGTCAACAACACAAAAGGCTCCTTCATACACTTCTATGGAGGTAAATTATATGGGACTAGAATCACCGGCCACATACTATATGAATTACTCATATTACTGAAAGGATTAAATCCATCTGAGGCCAATCCAAGCCGAACATTATGACAATCTTGTCCAAACCATGGGAACTTTCTATCAAGCTCTTTCCATGCCATTGAGTTAGTTGGATGACGCATAATGTTATCATCAATGCGTTTCTCTTTATGCCACCTCATATCTATGGTTTTTTTGTTGACATAAACAGCCTTTGTAATCGTAGCTTAATAGAAAAGCATCGAAGGACTTTCATCGGTATCTTTTTCCCTCTCTCATCATCTACCTGCCACTTTGATGTACCATAAATAGGACACTCCTGAAGTTCTTTATGTTCTTTCCAATAAAGAACACAGTCATACGTACAAGCATGAAATGAAATATATCCCAATCCAAGGTCCTTTAACAGCTTCTTTAAATCATAGCACGATTTTGGTAAGTTATGTCCCCTAGGTAATGCATCATTTAGTAAGTCAATTAACATGTCAAATGACTTGTTACTCCATTTATTATAAACCTTCAAATGCAACAACTTCACAACAAATGAAAGTTGAGAAAAATTAGAGCACCTCGGATATAATTGTTATCGAGAAACTTTCAATAACTTCCCAAAATTATCTTTGGTCATACTGCTAATTATGTTAGGCATTCCTGATTCATTCCTAGTCTCCATATAAGTCTGACAATCATGTAACATCTCATCAATCCCATCATCACCATCATCATTCACATCATAATCCTCAAGATCATTACTATCATCAACGTCATAAGATGTATCGGCACTTCTACTACAACTTGCTTCCTTACGTTCACCATGATAAAGCCATGGACTATAGAATTTGTCTATGCCTCGGATAAACAAGTGATTATATACCACATCTTAACTTTGAAAGTCCATGTTTAAGCAATCAGTGCATGGACAACGAATAATAGAATCTTCACCCATTTGATCCTTAACAAATTGCATGAAACTCTTAACTCCTTCTACATATTCAGTTGACCATTTTCAAGAAGGCATCCAACTTTTATCCATGTAGCTAGACAATAGAAGAAGATAACAGAGGTATAACATGCATTTTCGGTTTTATTTTAGGTTTAAAAACCTTTAATGTATTATTACATGCAGTAAATAATGTTGTATCAGTTCATACGCACCAATTAAGTAAATAAAATAAAATAAAATAAAATGACAACCGATATATAACATAATGAAGGCTACTAATAATTTGCATACCTGAAGATGTATAGTACTTGTATGCGATTGTTGATTCTAAGCAAAAAGACGAAGATCGAATCTACAAAATAGTATTGCCATGGAATTGGTTAACAACAATTACAATAAAAACAATAACAATAATAATTCATAATAATAATAATAATAATAATAATAATAATAATAATAATTATTATTATTATTATTATTATAATAATCATCATCATAATAATAATAATAATAATAATAATAATAATAATAATTATTATTATTATTATTATTATTATTATTGATATTAATAATAATAATAATGCAAAAGTAATGAAAATTATTACTAATTTGCATACCTCAAGATGTATGCGATTGTTAACTCCAAGACAAAAACACAAACACAGATTATGCAAAATAGTATAGCCATGGAATTGGTTAATAACAATTTTGGAGAATAATCAATTATTTTGAACTTTAGAATATTATTTCCATTTTGATATCATAAATATAGTAAATTTAAATTAGAACAAACCTTATAAAAATAAGAGTATTGCATTTTTATTTATATTGTTAATGATTGAATTATTACGTATCAACTATGCTATGAATAATCAATAATGTCTTTAACTAGTTAAGTGTAATTTAGTTAGACTTGATTAAAAAGTTTCTTTTAATTTGTCCCTTATTGAATTGATGAAAATAAAAAGCGATATGCTACATTTGCAATTATGAAACTTCATCAACCAAAATTACTAATTTTCAAGAACTCAAGTGAGAAAGAAAGAGTTATTACTAATTTGAGTACAATAGGAGAATCAAAAAAATATCATTCTCGTAAAATTAGTTTTAATTTATATTATTAAATAAAATATCTAAAATTTTTATACTTTTATAATTAATATAAAAGAGACCATAATTATCTTTTGTCGAGAAAGTTAAAATCGCTTAGTAAATTTAAGGTTAAAGCAATTATATATATATATGATGACAAATTATCTCATAATCTTAATTTATTTTGAAATCTATCTAATTTATTTACACTTTCATATGTAAGTATAAATTATAGCACTAACAAATTTTAAACTACAACCTCTTACTTTTTCATATATTTAATAACATGCATGTTTGTTAAGTTGTAATATTTTATTTCCAAGTTCTTATAAACTTATTCTTAAGCGAAAATTAAAAGAGACTAAGTTAATATTAATTATATGTAATTAATAAAAAGTATAAATATATATATATAGTTATTAATTACAAAATATTTTCAAGAAATTAAAATCATACATATTATTACAAAAATAGAAAATTTTAAATCATAGTATAGGTGAAAATCATACTAGTACCTCTTCATCCATTACAAATTTTAATCTAAAAAAGAAATGGCTTTCTTTTCAAAAAAATCAAATATATATTCATTTCATAGTTGAATTTGGGTGAGGACTTTCATCGAACACCTTGTATGCATAATATAACACACACATATCTTGGCCAATTTCTTCATTCTTTCCCCTTTCTTTACCATCATTCACACAACACACACACACACCAACCATTTTGCTACTCACAAGATACAAAGAACTGAAGAAAACGCAGAAACCACAACAATTTCACAATACCGTACGACCCATTGCAAAACTTAAAACCAAACCCACAAAAAATGAAACGAAACTTACCCAATGTCGTCAACAAGAGAACGCCGGTGTTGATGGAACACAAAATCGACACCAACACCCAACACACGAGGTGAAGAAGACGGAAGTAACAAGGATTTATTATTTTTGCAGAAACCAGAGAGAAGAGAAGCGAGGGAGAAGGGGGGTGGGGAGGGTTTCGGGTAGTTTAAGTTGTAAAAGTTGGACGACGTCGGTTGTCTTCAAACAAACGACTTCGTCCAACTTAAATTTTTTTAAACATCTCAACATTCTGTGACGAATACATTAGTTACCGCTAAAAGTATATCATTTACCTACGATATACACAAATCATCGCAAAAAGGTTTGGCATAAGGCAAAAACGACACAGTTACAATTATTCTGATAGGGCACAATTTGCGACGATAACTTTATTCGAAGGAAAAGGACGCATCATTTTACGAAGAAATGAAATTGCGTCATGACTTGCCTTATATACCACGCTTAGGCAACGAATTACCTCTTAGTGTCACAAAATGTACAACAATACGCTACGAATATGCCAAATCATCACTAAAAAGTTTGATTTGGAGATGCATTTTGTGAAACATCGCCAAAACCATTCTTTATTGTTCTTTAAAAATCCTAACCTTTATTTCCAAACCTTTCTTCCTCTATAGTCTCAAACAACTCATCCCAAAACTAGCAATCTCTGACATCTTATGCACGTATCAAAGCTATTCACTTGATTGAAACACAGTCTGCAATGCTCTAACTTCTTTTTTACTATGTTCTGTATTTTCATTTGAGGTGATCTTCATTTTGTAAATCTGATACTGACTAGATCGACTCTTTGTTTGACAAGTTTCTTTGATAAAGTTGTGATATTTATATTTATATAATAGATCTGGACATTCTTTGTGTAGATCTATGTAGATCTATACATAGCGTATTTTTTGCGGTGTTGAAGTTGATTTCTTTATGTTTTGTAATTGTTTTTTAATTTCTTTTTGTTATGTTATTTGTACATTGTCGTTAGGGAGCGTGGACGTTTAAGTTGTAAAAGTTGGACAAGCGAAGACAAACGACGTCATCCAACTTAAAATTTTTTAAGCGTCTCAACATTCTGCAACGAATACAATAGTTGTCGCTAAAAGTATATCATTTATCTATGATATACACAAATCGTCGCAAAAAGGTTTGGCATAAGGCAAAAACGACATAGTTATAATTATTCTGATAAGGCACAATTTGCGATGACAACTTTATTCGACGTAAAAGGACCCAACATTTTGCGATGAAATGAAATTGCGTCGTGACTTGTCGTATATATCACGCTTGGGCAACAAATTACCTCTTACCGTCGTAAAATGTACAACAATATGCTACGAATATATCAAATCGTCACTAAAAAGTTTGATTTGGCGACGCATTTTGTGAAACATCGCCAAAACCCTTCTTTATTGTTCTTTAAAAATCCTAACCTTTATTTCCAAACCTTTCTTCCTCTATAGTCTCAAACAACTCATCCCAAAACCAGCTATCTCTGACATCGTATGCACGTATCAAAGCTATTCACTTGATCAAAACACGGTCTGCATTGCTCTAACTTCTTTTCTACTATGTTCTGTATTTTCATTTGAGGTGATCTTCATTTTGTAAATCTGATACTGACTAGATCGGCTCTTTGTTTAACAAGTTTCTTTGATAAAGTTGTGATATTTATGTTTGTACAATAGATTTGGACATTCTTTGTGTAGATCTATGTAGATCTATACATAGGGTATTTTTTGCAGTGTTGAAGTTGATTTCTTTATGTTTTGTAATTGTTTTTTTATTTCTTTGTGTTATGCTATTTGCACATTGTCGTTAGGGAGCGTGGACGTTTAAGTTGCAAAAGTTTAAGTTGTAAAAGCTGTAAAAGTTGGACGAAACATTCCGCGACGAATACAATAGTTGTCGCTAAAAGTATATCATTTACCTACGATATACACAAGTCGTCGCAAAAAGGTTTGGCATAAGATAAAAGCGACATAGTTACAATTATTCTGATAGGGCACAATTTGCGATGATAACTTTATTCGTCGTAAAAGGATGCAACATTTTGTGAAGAAATGAAATTTCTTTGTGACTTGCCGTATATACCACGCTTGGGCAACGAATTACCTCTTACCGTCGCAAAATGTACAACAATACGCTACAAATATGCCAAATCATCACTAAAAACTTTGATTTGGCGACGCATTTTGTGAAACTTTGTCAAAACCATTCTTTATTGTTATTTAAAATCCTAACCTTTATTTCCAAATCTTTCTTCCTCTATAGTCTCGAACAACTCATCCCAAAAATAGCAATCTTCGACATCTAACGCACGTATCAAAGCTATTCACTTGATCGAAACACGGTCTGCAATGCTCTAACTTCTTTTTTACTATGTTCTGTATTTTCATTTGAGGTGATCTTCATTTTGTAAATCAGATACTGACTAGATTGGCTCTTTGTTTGACAAGTTGCTTTGATAAAGTTGTGATATTTATGTTTATATAATAGATCTGGACATTTTTTTGTGTAGATCTATGTAGATCTATATATAGGGTATTTTTTGCGGTGTTGAAGTTGATTTCTTTATGTTTTGTAATTGTTTTTTTTATTTCTTTATGTTATGTTATTTGCACATTGTTGTTAGGGAGCATGGATGTTTAAGTTGTAAAAGTTGGATAACATCATTTGTCTGAAGACAAATGACATTGTCCAACTTAATTTTTTTTAAACGTCTCAACATTCTGCGACGAATACATTAGTTGTCGCTAAAAGTATATCATTTACCTACAATATACACAAATCGTTGCAAAAAGGTTTGGCATAAGGCAAAAACGACATAGTTACAATTATTCTAATAGGGCACAATTTGCGACAATAACTTTATTTGACATGAAAGGACGCAACATTTTGCGAAGAAATGAAATTGCGTCGTGACTTGCCGTATATACCATGCTTGGGCAACAAATTACCTCTTACCGTCATAAAATGTACAACAATATGCTACGAATATGCCAAATCATCACTAAAAAGTTTGATTTGGAGATGCATTTTGTGAAACATCGCCAAAACCCTTCTTTATTGTTCTTTAAAAATCCTAACCTTTATTTCCAAACCTTTCTTCCTCTATAGTCTCGAACAACTCATCCCAAAACCAGTAATCTCCAACATCTTACGCACGTATCAAAGCTATTCACTTGATCGAAATACGGTCTGCAATGCTCTAACTTCTTTTTTACTATGTTCTGTATTTTCATTTGAGGTGATCTTCATTTTGTAAATCTGATACTGACTAGATCGGCTCTTTGTTTGACAAGTTTCTTTGATAAAGTTGTGATATTTATGTTTATACAATAGATCTGGACATTCTTTGTGTAGATCTGTGTAGATCTATACATAGGGGTTTGCGGTGTTGAAGTTGATTTCTTTATGTTTTGTAATTATTTTTTATTTATTTGTATTATGTTATTTACACATTGTCGTTAGGGAGCGTGGACGTTTAAGTTGTAAAAGTTTAATTTGTTTAAGTTGTAAAAGTTCCAACTTAAATTTTTTTAAACGTCTCAACATTCTACGACGAATACATTAGTTGTCGCTAAAAGTATATCATTTACCTATGATATACACATATCGTCGCAAATAGGTTTGGCATAAGACAAAAACGACATAGTTACAATTGTTCTAATAAGGCACAATTTGCGACGATAACTTTATTCGACGCAAAAGGATGCAACATTTTGCAAAGAAATGAAATTGCATCGTGATTTGCCGTATATACCACGCTTGGGCAACAAATTACCTCTTACCATCGCAAAATGTACAACAATACGCTATGAATATGATAAATCGTAACTAAAAAGTTTGATTTGGCGACGCATTTTGTGAAATGTCACCAAAACCCTTCTTTATTGTTCTTTAAAAATCCTAACCTTTATTTCCAAACCTTTCTTCCTCTATAGTCTCGAGCAAGTCATCCCCAAACCAGCAATCTCCGACATCTTACGCATGTATCAAAGCTATTCACTTGATCGAAACATGGTCTGCAATGCTCTAACTTCTTTTTTACTATGTTTTGTATTTTCATTTGAGGTGATCTTCATTTTGTAAATCTAATACTGACTAGATCGACTCTTTGTTTGACAAGTTTCTTTGATAAAGTTGTGATATTTATATTTAGACAATAGATCTGGACATTCTTTGTGTATATCTGTGTAGATCTATACATAGGGTATTTTTTACGATGTTGAAGTTGATTTCTTTATGTTTTGTAATTGTTTTTTATTTCTTTGTGTTATGTTATTTGCACATTGTCGTTAGGGAGCGTGGACTGTGTTAATGTTAGTCATAGAAGGGAAAACATATGGTTTGCATTTGAATCTGGGGATATCATTGTCATGTCTGTAAGGTGTTCGATGATATTTCTGTTACGATTTGCATATCAAAAGTGTTTAACTCAACGCAATATCTACTGAATCTTCTAAACTTGCTTCTTAGGATGAGTTTGTCATATCTGTAAGGTGTTTGATGATATTTCTGTAACGATTTGCATTTTATGCTCTAGGCAATCCATTCAGTTCTAAACCTAAGTAGTTTCATTTGTCATTATAATTGGACTTAAACATATTATCGTTTTATTCGAAATCAACTTTTAAAGCATTTACCTCTAAACATTATTATTGAAGGAAGGTCGACATAGAGACTAGTTCACGATGGCCCTAATTCATTCCGTTGAGAGGAATGTGGCAAAATTGTCCCTACTGAGCAAACCAAAACTAAAAAAGAAATCTCATGTATCAGACGAATTCCTTGTAAACCTTCCATGGCCGATCTTTTGGAACAAGGTGTTTAGTATCATTAGAACAACGTCACTTCCCTTATTATGTACATCTCATTTCCTTTTATGAAGCTATTATATATATTCACATTTGATGGTTTATACTACATGTTGTTTGAAGCTTCCTTCAATCTCGAATTTGACATGTATGCCTGTGGTGGCGGGAGCGATGTCATAATAGTCCGTAAAAGAAAATCAGTTCATTTGGAAAATTCATCAATTCCAAATACTTTGTCTACTCGTGCACGTATGCATATCACCCCAAGTTCAGTTTATTTAACAGTTTACTAATATGATAATATCTAACTTCTATACTGATTGTGTTTTAGGTTCTAAATCTATCGTTCATTTCACTCCATCCTCTTCAAATTTAGAGATAGAAAAAAAGTTGTTGGAAGAGGGTGTGACAAACCCTACCATAGTTGAGGGAAAAACTATTACTATTTCAATTGGTGCGTTCGAATGTGCAAGGGCCCTTCTGGGGAATCCAGACATTGGGGACTTATTTACCTTTGCTAACTCTCATGTTACTTAGAATCCAAATAAATAATTATATCCTTGTCAGTTAGCGAGTCAATCAACTGAACTAAGCTTTAACATTTATTTCTTGTTGTTTCAACAATAATTTGCCAAACAACATATGTATTACTTATAGGTCAAGTTGCTACTATTGAATAGTCATTGTTATTGTTCTAGTTTTATAAGTGAATGAATTAGATAACTTCTAATTCAAAGTTCGTACTACTCCATATATCATTTTATTATATTGATAAAATAATT
>JAOQMS010042435.1:0-13772 GCA_027563885.1 Erythroxylum longipes
AAAAAAGCTAACCACTTAGTAGCAGCAACTTT
Organism: Erythroxylum longipes; assembly: GCA_027563885.1. Lineage (NCBI taxonomy): Eukaryota > Viridiplantae > Streptophyta > Magnoliopsida > Malpighiales > Erythroxylaceae > Erythroxylum > Erythroxylum longipes. Next base: position 33 of record JAOQMS010042435.1, read on the forward strand.
TAAAACATCCATTATTAGAGAAACTTTATTCATACTATCTGACTTTGAACAAGGGATATGCCAAACCTTATCAATTAAAGAAGCATTTTCTACTGATTGAATCTAGGTGGGTTTGGGAATTACAATATTAGGACTTAAACTAGCCAAATAGTCTCAACCTCTAGGCTCTAACAGTGAAGATGAGAGTCTAAGGAGGGCTCGAATTAAGGTTAAGAGGAGTTTTGAGGGAGAAGTTACATTAAGAGGTGTTAAAGGATCCAAAGTGCGAATGAATAATTACTTGAAAGTTGAGGAGGGTGATGCACTAGAGGTGGGAGAAGCAAAAGATGAAGGTTCATTAGATCCTGGTTAGAAATATGTTAGTCCTAAGAAGCTAGGTAAAAGAGGAAAAAGAAAAAAAGGTAGGAGGTTGAAATTTTAAAGAGTTGTTCCTTTTTGTTGGAATTTTATGGCTTAAGTGCTACAAATTCCATTTGTCACACCCAGATATATTTGAAAGTGCTTGGGTTTCATGTAAGGAGTTAACCCTCATATCAAGGGAGCTCATGAAGCTCATGCAAGCTATAAGTGGCTTAACATGACTTTCCCTTAGCTCAAGTGTCTAAAGCTAGCTTAAGGTGAGCTTATGGGAGCTCATTAAAACTAGTTAATAGCTAGAAAGCTGAGGATAAGCTCAATTGGACTCAATTGAGATTTCCCTAGCTCATCTTTGGTTCTTGGGAATTAAAGCTAGCTATATATATGTTCATACTAGTCAAACTAGAACAGCTAATTAAGGAGCATGAGTTGGAGTTGGAACCCAAAACTTAATAGGCAAATTGGTGGTGCTAGATGAAGGAATCTAGCATCCTTGATTGCACAATGGACACTAGGGTGTACCATGAGCTATAACACGCTTCATCTTCCCACGCATGCACTTAGAGTGCAAGTTCATTGTCTCTACATGGATACATGAACTCGACTAAGAAAGGATGAATTTGGCAAAGAGGTTAAATTTGGCCAATAAGGAAGATTTATCATGTACCTTGCCTTAGAATAAACATACATGACATCCTTTCACCAAGGTATGTGTACTTTGGATGAAAGGATGTATTGTTTTGGCCGAATGTTCAGCCAATGGTTGTGACCATTCGGCCAAAAAAGGCGTTCATATATAAGAATGAATGGTCATGATTGTACCATCATGACTTTAAGTGAAGATATATGACTCTTTGCCAAAGGATGTGTCCCTTAGCCAAGATTCATGATGTTTCGCTAAGAGACATAACTCTTAGAAGAGTCATGGTGTTTCGCCAAGAGACAATAACTCTTGAAAGAGTCATGATTCTTCAAAGACACCTTTTGGTGGCCTATAAAAGGGAATTTCGTAGTTCCTTTGAGAGAGTTTTTTCTTTGGATGAATACTACAATCTTCTTCCCATCTTTGAGTTAAAAACACACCCTTCTTTCAAGTCTTCATACGTTGAAGCACTCTCCCATAAAATAGTTGTTAATCTTATTAAGAGCATTGTGGGTGAACCATAAGGATTGCTACTTTCACAAGTTAGCAACTCTTCTGACCTTAGTGCGTTGTGGCAAGATCGGTCTACTCCATCCATTCCAACCACGACTAGTTGGTGAAGAAGGAGAAGCCATAGTCGATCTCCACAAGGGAGGCAAAACATCAAGCATACAAGGAGTTATTATGCTTCAATTAGTATACCCTACCCTTCTTAGTGACATGCGTAGGATCTTATATGCTTATGAAATCATGAGATTTCTTATTTGAGTTATGATCTAAAATCAACAAATGATATCAGAGCTTTAGGTTGAAAGCATGATTTGAAATGATTTTATTACAATAAAATTGACATATTAATATGTTGGTATATATTTTTTAGTGCAATTATGATAATGGCATGTGAATGTATTTGTTGCTATATGTTCTATATATGATAGTTGCAATGCTAAATTGAAGGCTTTATTGAGAGCATGTTTTGTGAAACAATGAAAGCATGTTGAAATATTTCTAATCGAATGCTATATGCATTTCTTTTGCTATGTTTTAGCATGAAATAGTTGTTTCTCATGCATGTTGCTTGATTAAGAATTATTGTGGTAGAAATGTACTTACCTGTGATAATTGCATCAATGTAGATGGCATGTAAGAATATTGTTGCTGAATTAAATAAAGAGCTCAAGCTTGATGGAGATAATTACTCCATTTAGCAACGAAAGGTCTATTTGGCAACAAAAGGTTCAATTCATCTTAACTGAGCAAGATACACTTGATGTACTCTTCCATACGGTCGAGCCACCAGTGTGTCACTCTCTTGAGTACCATGGTTGATGAACTTATTGTGGATTTCTCTATGCTTGATTCGGCCAAAGCCATATGGGGTTTGGACAAGACTAAGTATGGAGATGTTTCTTTAGAGAAACAAAGAGCTATGATTCTCAAGTCTGAGAATTATAGTAAGAGGACTTATCACACCATGAGTGCCCACTTAAGTGAGATGTAATGCATGATTCATCAACCCAAACCCACTGGTCATGTGCTCATTGATGAGCAATAAGTTCAAGTAATAATCCGTTCCTTGCCTGATGAGGAGTGGCAATTGATGAAGGATAATTTACACCATAACTCTCAAATCAAGTCACTTGATGACATTGCAAGGCACCTTCTACTAAAGGCATTGGTGATGGCCATCAAGAACCATTCAAAGGCATATGTTGTTGGAACTTCCTTCCCCCACAAGAACATGTTCAAAGGGAAGAAGAAAAAGAAGGATGGTCAAGAAAATGGGAACGGTGCCACCTTCAAAAAGTTTAAGAAGCGCAACAAAGCCAAATTAAAGTACTTCAATTGTGGTAATAAGGGACACTTTACAAATGAGTGCAAAGAACCTCCTAAGGTACATGATCCATTTTCTACTTCATTTATGCCTGTTGTCTCATGCATGTACTTAATTGAATCTGATTCTTTGTGGATTATAGATTCGGGAGCAACGAACCATATAGCCTGATGCAAGACCCAATAGGAACTTGTCCTAGAGAACCTTCAATAAGATGGAACTATGCCCGGGAATAACTAGAATCAAAATTGAAAAGATAGAAAATAGAACACAAAGAGAAAAGGGGTTAGAAGAATGTTGGTTAATGGAAAGAACCCTAAGAGAACTTGTCTCTTCGAACCCTAGCAAGAATGTTGGTTAATGGAAAGAACCCTAAGAGAACTGGTCTCTTAGAACTCTAACCTTGGGATGCCACAAAGGAAGACCACTCATTCGATAAGTCAAGTATTATCAAAGAATACAAAGATAAATGCTCTCAATAATACTCAATAGTATTTCTAAATGAAAAAAAATTCCCTATCAAAGTATATAGAGGGTGACTATTTATCGGAAAACTTCCTAACTTAATGTCCTAAAGAAGAAAATAAATAAAAGGAAACAAATCAATCCCTAAAAGGAATAAAATAAACTTAGAAAGGTGTTGATTAGATGACTTTCTTTCAAGGAAAACAAAAAGGAATCTAACTAAAACATGATTTGAACATATTGGACCTTATAGATCACGTCCTTTTCCTTATTTTTAAGTGGCACATGGTTGTCACATGGTATTTTAAGTGAGTTATCCCAATTGGACTCCATGTGGACCTTTGGACACTTCATGTTGGGCTTCAAGGAGTAAGACAATGCCTCTTGGACCTTTATGAGATGAAATCTTACTTAATAATATGGGCTCTATCTCTTGAAAGTCTTACATCAAACAATTCAATGCTTGCTTCATTGCTTTGGCCCTAGCTCCTATTATTAGGCCTCCAACATCTTGTAATGGATCTTTAGGAACGTTAGACTTGCTTGTTGGGCCTTTGATATAGGAATTTCGTTCAGCCCCTTGCCTTGCACATTCAGACTTTAAATCTGTTCCAATTTCAGCTCCTAAGCCTCCTTTTGCAAGCTCATGTCCATGGAAGTCATGTCCTAGGCTTCCTTGAGGCAGATCACACCATTTATGCTTCTCTTCTTGTCTTTCAAATGCTCATAGTTCTCCATAATTCCCTCCCTCCTTGAAAGGATTCGTCCTCAAATCTGCAGCATCAAAGACAGATAAATCAGATACATTAAATGTAGCACTAACATTACCACAGGTGCTAGGCAAACCAATTTTTTAATCATTATCATTAATCCTTTCTAAAACTTGAAAGGGGGCATCTCCTCTTAGTTGTAGCTTAGATTTCTTTTGTTCAGGAAAATTCTCCTTTCTTAAGTGCATCCAAACCCATTCACCGCGTTCAAATATAACACACCTTCAGCCTTTATTGGTTTGCTTTGCATATTGTTCATTTCTTCTCTCAATGTTGGCTCTAACTTTAGCATGCAACTCATTCTTTTATACCAATTCATTCAAAGGGGCAGTAATAGTAGAGAAGTACTTCATAAATCTCCGATAAAAACTTGCCACGTCGTGGAAGCTTCGAACTTCATTTGCATTCTTGGGAGTTATCCATTCTCTAATTTCCTTTACTTTCTCTTCATCAACTTGAAGTCCTTCAGCACCTACAATAAAACAAAGAAACACAACAGTATTTATGCAAAAGGAACATTTTTCTAAATTGGCATAAAGCTTATTCTCTCGTAAAAGTCCAAACACATCATGTAAGTATTTCACATGATCATCTAAACTCCTAGAATACAATAGAATATCATAAAAATAGAGAACCACATACTTTCCAATAAATGGACGAAACACATGATTCATTAAACTCATAAAAGCACTAGTTGCATTAGTCAAGCCAAAAGGGATAACTAACCACTCATACAACCCAAACTTAGTTTTGAAATCAATTTTCCACTCATCACCCTTTTTTATGCAAATTTGATGGTACCCACTTCTAAGATCAATTTTAGAAAATATATAAGTACCATGTAACTCATCAAACATATCATCTAAACGAGGAATAGGGAATGATATTTCACCATCATTTTATTGATAGCTCTGTAGTGAACACATATTCTCCATTTGCCATCTTTCTTAGGAACAAGTATAGTCGGCATAGCACATGGGCTCAAGCTTTCTCTCACGAAGCCCTTTTTCATAAGCTCTTCAACTTGTCTTTGGATCTCCTTAGTTTCTTCTAAATTGGCTCTATATATAGGCCTATTTCGAATCAAAACTCCAGGAAGGAAGTCTATATGGTGCTCAATGCCTCTCAAAGGGGGCAATCCAGCGGAAATGTCATTTGGAAATAAGTCGCTGAAGCCTTGCAACAAAGACAAAACGCTAGACTACAAATAAAAGTATATAACATTTTTCACATTATAAAGCTCTCTTGATCTCACTTTTTCCAGCAAATAAAGTCACTCTCTTTTTTTCATTTTTCCCACTCGTTTTATTTTCCCTCTTTTTCTTTCTTTTATTTTTCTCTCAATTTGCATTCTTTCTCAATCCTCACTTGATACTCATAAGCTTGAATTGGCCTAAGAGGTTTCCGCACAATATTTTTACCATGAAAAGGAAAAGAATAGCAATTTTTATATCCATCATGCCTAATTTTCCTATCATATTGCAAAGGCCTACCGAGCAAAACATGTCCAGCATACATAGGTGCAAAATCACGTAAAATTTCATCATGATACTTGCCAACAGAAAATGCAATCATCACTTGTTTAGTGGGTTTCACCTCACCACAATCATTTAGCCATTGTAATTTATATGTTCTAGGATGTTTTAAAATAGGCAAACACAAGAAGAGAAGCATACATGCTGTGATATGCCTAACGGAAGCCTAGGATATGACTTGCATGGACATGAGCTTGCAAAAGGAGGCTTAAGAGCTGAAATTGGTTCAGATTTGAAGTCAGAATGTGCAAGGAAAGGGGCTGAACGAAATTTCCATATCAAAGGCCCAACATTCAAGTCTAATGTTCCTAAAGATCCATGACAAGATGCTGGAGGCCCAATGATAAGAGCTAGGGTCAAACCAATGAAGCAACCATTGAATTATTTGATCCAAGACCTTCAAGAGATAGAACCATGTTGTTGAGTCAAATTTCTTCTCATAAAGGTCTAAGAGGCATTTTCTTACTCCTTGAAGCCCAACATGAAGTGTCCAAAGGTCCACATGAAGTCCACTTAGGAGAATTCACTTAAAATACCATGTGACAACCACGTGCCACTTAAAAATAAGGAGAAGGACGTGATCTATAAGGTCCAATATGTCCAGATCATGTTTTAATTAGTTTCCTTTTTTGTTTTCCTTGAAAGAAGGTCATCTAGTCAACTCCTTTCTAAGTTTATTTTGTTTCCTTTTAGGGATTGATTTGTTTCCTTTTATTTAGTTTTTTCTTTAGGACATTAAATTTGGAAGTCTTCCTATAATAGGCACCCTCTATGTACTTTAGAAGAGGATTTTCATTTAGAAATACTATTGAGTATTATTGGGAGTATTCTTGCTTTCTTTGTATTCTTTAAAAATAGTTGACTTATCGAAGGAGTGGTCTTCCTTTGTGGAGTCCCAAGGTTAGAGTTCTAAGAGACAAGTTCTCTAAGGGCTTTCCATTGACCAACGTTCTTGCTGGGGTTTTAAAAGATAGGTTCTCTTAGAGTTCTTTCCATTGACCAACATTCTCATAACCTCTTTTCTCTTTGTGTTCTATTTCTATCTTTTCAATTTTGTTTCTTGTGCTACCGTGTGAGTTTGATTCTAGTCATTCCTGGGCATAGTTCCATCTTGTTGAAGGTTTTCTAGGACATGCTCCTATTGGGTCTCCCATTATTTGGTATCAGAGCACTTCGGTTGCTAGATCTTAAATAACTATCCATTTGTTGTGTATTTTCATTCCTCTTCTCTGTCCATTTTTCATCCACCGTATTGTCCACCTTTTGTCTGAGTTTTTGGTTGACTAATAGGTATTTCTTCAAGTTCAGAATCTCTTCTTTCTAATCATTTTGGAATCATTCCAATCTAAGCTTTCTAGAGCATGTTACACTAAGTTAAAATTTGAGTATCCAGCCTCTTTAAAAAAAGAAATAGAAGTCAAAAAAAGAGTAAAAAGAAATACATCAAAAAAAAGAGAAAAAATAAAAAAGAAATTCGTCAAAAAAAGAAGAAAACAATCAGAGTGTGTGCGTTGCAATTTCTAGAGAAGTGGAGTCCAAATTTGCTACTTTCCTAATTGCAATCAAGTAAAGATAACATCTTTCCTATTGTTTGAACTTGAATTATAAGTACTTTTCTATTTTGCATTGCTTGGAACTTACTTACTTTCCTATTTTGCCTTTTGTTTCCTATTTTATTTCTTGCCTCATTCATCTTTCTTTTGCTTCAAGTTTGTGACTTTCGTTAAGGTGATCACTTTCTTAATTCATTCTTTATACTATTTTTCCTTTACTTGGTTTCCAACTTTCTCCACTTTCTCATCATTTTTCTTTCCTTTTGCATATTCATCTCCTTTACTTCTTCTTTATTTTGCACACTCTATTTACCCTTTTGGATTCTTTAAGAATTTTAATTTGGGATTCTAGTCTTGGCTTTCTCTTGGTTTGATTGTGTCTTGTTTTGAATAAGGATACTATAGAAAGCAAGTTGAGTGGTAAAAGGCAAGAGTGTTTTCATTATAGAAAAAAGCTTATTTTTGTGTGATACACGAGTGGTTTGGAATCTATTGAGTGTATACACGTGAGGTTGAGTGGTGAGGTCCATATTGTTTTTTTTATTCACTAACATTTTGTTGTTTATAAACATGTATCAGGAAGATGAATCATATGAGCAAGATCTCAATGTCTTTATGAAGGCTGGCAAGATCAATTCTGAAGTTCAATGATAGGTTGGATGACATCCAATCCACGTCAAACTCCAAAGGTCCTAGAAGGACGTTCCATGAAGAAGATGAAGATGTACAATCTGAGGATGAAGGCCCCAACACTAGGAGAGGCAGACAACCCCTTCTTGTAATGAACTTGACAACATAAAATTGAAAATCCCTTCTTTTCAAGGAAAAAATGATCTTGAATTGTATTTAGAGTGAGAGAGGAAAATAGAACATGTATTTAAGTGTCACACATATAGTGAAGAGAAAAAGATTAAACTTACCGCTGTCGAATTTTGTGAGTATGCTAGCATTTGGTGGGATCAATTGCAAGTAAATAGCAGGCGGAATCATGAAAGACCAATATGCACATGACAAGAAATGAAAGCCATCATGAGAAAGTGCTTTGTTCCAAGTCATTACTATCGAAACTTGTTCAAGCGGCTGTAAAGATTGAAGCAAGGATCTATGAGTGTTGAAGAGTACTACCAAGAGATGGAGATCATCATGATTAGGTCCAATGTTGAGGAAGACATGGAAGCTACCATGAAAAGATTTTTTGATTGTTTGTGCCCTGAAATTGCTTCCATTGTAGAGCTGCAAAATTTCCTTGACATGGATGAATTGTTGCATAAAGTCATCAGGTAGAAAAGCAATTAAAGATCTAAAATGGTTCTGGATCAAGTTCGTCCAAAATTTTCTTAAAATCCAATGGAAACATCAAGCCAAAGGAGGAAAATATGCCAAAATTCTCTATTCTAAATCCTAAGGGTAAAAATGACTCTAAACCCTCTTCTTCTTCTAATCCTTCTTATAAAGTTAAGTGCTTTAAATATTAAGGTTTTGGTCATATTGTTTTGCAATGCCCTAACAAAAGAACTATGATTTTGCTTGAGAATGGTGATGTTGCTAGTGAAAGTAGTGAAAGTGATGATTTTGATGATGTGCCTCCAGTGAGAGATGCTTCCGATGTTGATTATGATGCTAAAGTTGGTAAAGTCCTTGTGGCTAGGCGTGCTCTTAATATCCAACCAAAAGAAGATATTGAAGAAGAGCAACATGAGCACATCTTTCATACACTCATTAATGGTAAATTTTATAGCATGATCATAGATGGTGGAAGTTGTACTAATATTGCTAGCACTTTACTTGTTGACAAGCTTAATTTTCCTATTTTGAAACATCCTAGACCATATAAATTGCAATGGCTAAATGATTGTGGTGAGGTGAAAGTCACCAAGCAAATGATGATTACATTTTCTGTTGGAAAGTATCATGGTGAAGTTTTATTTGATGTTGCACCTATGTATGCTGGACATGTTTTGCTTGGTAGGCCTTGGCAATTTGATAGGAAAGTTAGGCATGATGGATACAAAACTTGCTATTCTTTTCCTTTCCATGCTAAAAATATTGTGCTAAAACCTATTAGGCCAATTCAAGCTTATGAGGATCAAGTGAGGATTGAGAAAGAATGCAAATTGAGAGCAAAAGAAAAGAAAGAGAGAGAGGTCAAAAAGAAAGAAAAAGAGAGAGAAAATAAAACGAGTGGGAAAAATAAAGAAAAGAGAGTGACTTTATTTGCTGAAAGAAGTGAGATCAAGAGAGCTTTAAAATGTAAAGAATCTTATATAGTTTTATATAAAGATGTTTTCTTAACTATTAATGAGCTTGATCCATCTTTGTCGTCTAGTGTTTTGTCTTTGTTGCAGGACTTTAACGACTTATTTCCAGAGGACATTCCCAATGGATTGCCCCCTTTGAGAGGCATTGAGAACCATATAGACTTCCTTCCCGGAGCTTCAATTCTGAATAGACCTGCATATAGCGCCAATCTGGAAGAAACTAAGGAGATCCAAAGACAAGTTAAAGAGCTTATGAAAACGGTCTTTGTGAGAGAAAGCTTGAGCCCATGTGTTGTGCCGGTTATACTTGTTCCTAAGAAAGATGGCAAATGGAGAATGTGTGTTGACTGCAAAGCCACCAATAAAATCACGGTGAAATATCATTACCCTATCCCTCCTTTAGATGATAAGCTTGATGACTTACATAGTCCTTGTATATTTTCTAAATTTGATCTTAGAAGTGGGTAACATCAAATTCGCATGAAAAAAGGTGATGAGTGGAAAACTGCTTCCAAAACTAAGTTTGGGCTGTATAAGTGGTTAGTTATGCCTTTTGGGTTGACTAATACACCTAGTACTTTTATGAGTTTGATGAATCATGTGTTTCGTCCATTTGTTGGAAAGTATGTGGTTTTCTATTTTGATGATATTCTCATGTATTCCAAGAGTTTAAATGATCATGTGAAACACTTAAATGATGTGTTTTGGGCTTTTAAGATATAATAAGCTTTATGCCAATTTAGAAAAATGTTCCTTTTGCATGGATAGTGTTTTATTTCTTGGTTTTATTATAAGTGCTAAAGGACTTCAAGTTGATGAAGAGAAAGTGAAGGAAATTAGAGAATGGCCAACTCCCAAGAATGCAAATGATGTTTGAAGCTTCCATAGCTTGGCAAGCTTCTATTGGAGATTTGTGAAGGACTTCTCCAATATTACTGCCCCTTTGAATGAAATGGAGTTGCATGCTAATGTTCGAGCCAACATTGAGAGGAGAAATGAACAATATTCAAAGCAAGCCAATAAAGGCCGAAGGCGTGTTATATTTGAACCCGGTGATTGGGTTTGGGTGCACTTGAGAAAGGAGAGGTTTCCATAACAAAGGAAATCTAAGCTACAACCAATAGCAGATCACCCCTTTCAAGTTTTAGAAAGGATTAATGATAGTTCTTATAAAATTTATTTGCCTAACTCCTATAGTAATGTTAGCGCTACATTCAATGTATTTGATTTATCCCCCTTTGATGTTGTAGATTCAAGGATGAATCCTTTCGAAGAGGGAGGGATTGATGGAGAACCATGGGCATGTGCAAGATAAGAAAAGAAGCATACATGGTGTGATCTGCCTCAAGGGAGCCTAGGATATGACTTGCATGGACATGAGCTTGCAAAAGGAGGTTTAGGAGCTGAAATTGGATCAGATTTGAAGTCTGAATGTGCAAGGCAAGGGGCTGAACGAAATTTCCATATCAAAGGCCCAACATTCAAGTCTAATGTTCCTAAAGATCCATTACAAGATGTTGGAGGCCCAATGACAAGAGCTAGGGCCAAAGCAATGAAGAAACCATTGAATTGTTTGATCCAAGACCTTAAAGAGATAGAAACCATGTTGTTGAGTCAAATTTCATCTCATAAAGGTCCAAGAGGCATTGTCTTACTCCTTGAGGCCCAACATGAAGTGTCCAAAGGTCCACATGGAGTCCAATTGGGAGAATTCACTTAAAATACCATGTGACAACTATGTGCCACTTAAAAATAAGGAGGAGGACGTGATCTATAAGGTCCAATATGTTTAGATCATGTTTTAATTAGTTTTCTTTTTGTTTTCCTTGAAAGAAGGTCATCTAGTCAACACCTTTATAAGTTTACTTTGTTTCCTTTTAGGGATTGATTTGTTTCCTTTTATTTTGTTTTTTCTTTAAGACATTAAGTTAGGAAGTTTTCCTATAAATAGGCACCCTCTATGTACTTGACTTATCGAAGGAGTGGTCGTCCTTTGTGGCATCCTAAGGTTAGGGTTCTAAGAGACAAGTTCTCTTAGGATTCTTTCCATTGACCAACATTCTTGGTAGGGTTCTAAGAGACAGGTTCTCTTAGGGGGTTCTTTCTATTGAACAACATTCTTCTAACGCCTTTTCTCTTTGTGTTCTATTTCTATCTTTTCAATTTTGTTTCTTGTGCTTCCGTGCGTGTTTGATTCTAATTGTTCCCGGGCATAATTCCATCTTGTTGAAGGTTCTCTAGGACAAGTTCCTATTAGGTCTCCCATCAATTTGGAGTAGAGAATTTAGACTTTCTTTCCTCCTTTGGCTTGGTGTCTCCCTTGGATCTGAAGAAATTTTTTGACTCCTTCAAAGTTTTCTTTTATGAACTCGATCCAGCATCACTGTGGATCTTTAATTGCTTTTTCTACCATAATGGCCTTATGCAACAACTCATCCATGTCAAAGAAATTTTGCAGCTCTACAATGGAAGCAATTTCAGGGCGCAAACCATCAAGAAATCTTCTCATGGTAGCTTCCATGTCTTCCTCAACATTGGCCCTAATCATGATGATCTCCATCTTTTGGTGGTACTCTTCAACACTTATAGATCCTTGCCTCAGTCTTTGCAGTTGCTTAAACAAGTATCGATAGCAATGACTTGGAACAAAGCGCTTTCTCATGATGGCTTTCATTTCTTGCCATGTGTGGATTGGTCTTTCATGATTATGCCTTCTGTTTACTTGCAATTGATTCCACCAAATACTAGCATAGTAACAAAATTCAATAGCAACAAGTTTTATCTTTTTTATCTTTTTCTCTTCACTATATATATGACACTCAAATACATGTTCTATTTTCCTCTCCCACTCTAAATACAATTCAGGATCATTTTTTCCTTGAAAAGAAGGGATTTTCAATTTTATATTGTCAAGTTCATTACCAGAAGGAGCTTGTCTGCCTCTCCTAGTATTGGGGACTTCATCCTCGGATTGCATATCTTTATCTTCTTCATGGAACATCCTTCTAGGACCTTTAGAGTTTGACGTGGATTGGGTGTCATCCAACCTAGCATTCAACCTTTGGAATTGATCTTGCATAGCCTTCATAAATACATTGAGATCTTGTTCATATGATTCATCTTCTTAAGACATGTTTATGAACTGCAAAATGTTAGTGAACAACAAAAAACAATATGGACCTCACCACTCAACCTCACATGTATACACTCAACGGATGTCAAACAACTCGTGCATCACACAAAAATTGGCTTTTTCTATAATGAAAACACTCTTGCCTTTTATCCCTCAACTTACTTTCTATAGTATCCTTATTCGGAACTAGACACAATCAAATAGAAGCAATCAAACCAAGTGGCAGCCAAGACTAGAATCCTAAAATAAAATTCTCTAAGAATTCAAAAAGGGAAGTAGGGTGCAGAAAATACGGAAGAAGTAAAGGAGACGAATGCACAAAAGGAAAGAAAAATGATGGGAAAGTGGAGAAATTTGGAAGCCAAGTAAAGAAAAAATAGTATAAGGAATGAATTAAGGAAGTAATTACCTCAAGGAAAGTCACAAACTTGAAGCAAAAGAAAGATGAATGAGGCAAGAAATAAAATAGGAAACTAAAGGCAAAATAGGAAAGTAATTGAAATAAGAAAGTGAAACAAATAGGAAAGTAAGCACATTCCAAGCAATAAAAAAATAGGAAAGTACTTGCAATTCAAGTTCAAGCAATAGGATTATCTTTACTTGATTGCAATTAGGAAAGTAGAAAACTTGGACTCCAATTCTCTAGAAATTGCAACACACACACCTGATTGTTTTCTTCTTCTTCTTTTTGACAAATTTCTTTTTTTACTTATACTTCTTTTTTTGTTAAATAATTTGAAGTTCACACAAATAAATATGGAAACAAAAAAATGCAAAGGAATTTTCAGAAGCTGGACGCTCTCAAATTTTGACTTAGTGTAACTTGCTCTAGAAAGCTTGGATTTCGATGATCCTAAAATGAGGAGAAAGAATAGATTCTGAACTTCAAGAAACATCTATTATTCATCTAAAAAGTCAAACAAAAAGTGAACAAAACAGTGGATGAAAAATGGACAGAGAAGAAGAACAAAAATAAACAACAAAAGGATAGTTATTTGAAATCTAACGACCAAAGCTCTCTAATAATAAATGATGCAAGACCCAATAGGAACTTGTCCTAGAGAACCTTCAACAAAATGAAACTATGCCTGGGAATGACTAGAATAAAAATTGACAAGATATAAATAGAACACAAAGAGAAAAGGGGTTAGAAGAATGTTGGTCAATGGAAAGAACCCTAAGAGAACTTGTC